>JAJMKJ010000067.1:0-56879 GCA_030569255.1 Insectozyma sakaeoensis | reverse complement strand
GGGGGGGGTTGAAGTAGTGCAACTTTGCACTTGCAAGAGTTGTAGAGATTTCTATTTGTTGTGAAGAGATTTATAATCACAGCAGTTGTAAAACATTACGAGCCCTAGTTCTTTGTTTCTCTGATTACACAAACAATGCTGAGATTTTGTGTATGATAGTGGAAGAAAGAAAGAAACACAGGTAGAAATTAGAGAGAGAGAGAAAAAAAAAGACACAATAAAATAAAATACAAAAGAACAAAACTACAAATCACTATGAACGAAAATCTTTGATTTTAGATAAAACATACAACAACCCTTTTTTTCCTAATTTGTGATTAAAACCAATTGTGTTTCTCATATATAAACCCATCACCAATTCCTTGTATTTTTTCTCTTTCTAAACTCATATTTTGCCAAACTCATATCCCATACATTCACAAGATGTTATACGCTTTAGCTACGCCTGGATCTGCATTCAAACCATCAATCAAGAAGGCCCAGACTACGTGGAGACTAACTAAGTTCAAAGAGATATACGTCGAGAAATCAAGCAGGAACTCATCAACAGCTAGTTCATCAATATCTTTGCATGACGAATACCAGATAAAATATGACTTCAACTGATTGCGACTGTGATTTTTACTTTGCCTCGTCTATTCCTTCCAAGACAGAAGACCTGACCTCAATACCCTAACTACGCAAAAGTTTTCTGTACGCGATATTTTTGACAACACTGACTAATATAGCCAAATACGGAGGAGCTAGCAAAAGAAGGAACCGTGCAGATAGTATCTATTGTGGTTTATATCCCTTACGCTGACAATTTGTCAACAAATAGATGATGAAGCAAGTTGATCGTTATTGTGCTTCCATTGCAAATCTTTATAATAATAATAACCCGCACGCGCGCTACCAGGTGCCTCGCGCTCATGCTACAATGGGATTAGTGATCTAGATCGCCTGAGACACCTTGAGTTGATGAATGGTGCATTTGTTGCAGTCAATGGTGCCACTGGTTGGTTCCACTGAGAGAGCGATTCCTGAAATAAATATATTGAACCATATTTGATAATATACACATATACTTTTATAATTGCCTCTTGCCTTTTAATTTTGTTTGGCTCTAATTTGCCTCTTGCCTTTTAAGTTTGTTTGGCTCTACTTTCCTACTTTGATACTCCCATTCTCATCCAGAAATTGTTATCATAGCATGGATATCATCAACCCAATACATTGTATATTCTATAATATTTATAAAATCATCGAGGCACGTTTGAACCGGGATTCAATTCATCATCACCTAGATTCTCTGAAGTTGTTGGATCCCAAGCGGCTGACGGTACAGCCAAGTTGTTTACTGTGCTGTTATTGTGAGGCATGTAATTCTCTTCAGTGAATTTATTCTCCAAGCTTCTGCGATCTCTTTCCCACTCTCTCCATCTTTTCATTTTGATCTTTGACGCATCGAAAACACCTTCAGCTGCATCATGGCCACCTTTATCACCGCCTGCAACCGTTCTTGTTTCACCCCAACTGAAATCATCAAACTTCCAGTACGCATAAGTTGGTAACACAAAATTCCAGATTGGCAAGGCAAACAAATAAATGAAGAAATAAATGATGTAACTCCATGAAGACACCGTAATCACAATCAAACAACCAGGCAAACCGAAAATGACCGCCAACAAAACTAACGACAACACCGGCGTTGGCTTGGATACAATCGCATAGATAATGACATAAATGGTAAATGAAATAGCTGCTGGCAAAACCAAAGTACCAACCAACTCAATGAAAATAACAAACTGCATCGAGAAACAAAAGGTACCACATAAATCGTTAACCAACACCAATTCCAACAAGTTATGAACAGTCGAGTTAATCCATCTACGACGTTGAGATAACAAAACTTTGAACTGGTCTGGCACAATTGTTTTACATGCAGCCTTGGGCACAAAAATTTGTGATCTCTTTGGAAACGTTTTCAACATCAACGATGACAAGTATCTATCTTCACCAAGTAACAACAAGTTCTTCTTGTGCAATGTGTCAACAACATTATCCGAGTATCTCTCAACAATATCCGGGTTAGCCAAAATAGGCACCCAATAACCATCAGAACCCTTTGGCGATTTGATTCGGTACATACTAAAACAACCAGGCAAACACGTGACACCACCAAAGATGGACTCAAAAGCTTTAGCTTGATGATGGGAAATATAATACTCAAACACTTGAATAGCTGTGACCCAAGTGCTTGATTTGTTTGAGATCTTTGTTTCACCACATAGCCCCATGATCATTGGATCTTTAACCATTTCAGCAACCATGTGGGTTATAGCGTCTGGGAAAACTCTGGTATCGGCATCCACCATCAAAACCACTTCGTAAAACTCCGTCATCAATCCGGTGATTCTCCATATCGTTTGCAACATTTCGTATTCTAAACTTGTCATTCTTTCATCAAATACCACCTTTTGTAAAAATGACATCAAAATAATTTGTGAATCTCTTTTACCTCTGTTACCTGGCTTTGGAGCCCCTTGTTCTTCTGGTGTGCCGCATTTGACAACGGTAATGACCGGAACCCTTTGTTGTTTCTCAACTGGAACTGTTTCATCGTTGTACTTATAGAACCCACCATAAACTTTTGCCATATTATGACGTTTACGACCTTGTGCAACTGCAACGTAAGAATAAGCTTCAACTTCGTCTCTTGGAATGGTAAAGTCACTCATCATGTCTAAAACAATTTCGGGTGTAGTCTGATCATTACCACTACCTTTGATTAAACCATCGCAAACAACCAAAATAAGTTTGTGAGAATTTGGATAATCAGTAGTCGCAATCGAATCCAATGTTGTACGGATCCCTTCTTCATCTTCAGAATAACATGTAACTAAACAAATGGTGTGGGCCAATGGATATCCGTATGGCTGATACTCAACCGGTGGTTGCGGAACCACATCTGGATGGATAATGTCTGGTGATAAACCATGAACCGGGTACTTTGAATCCTCAAACCCATCGAAAGGGTTATACGTCGATACTGGACGATTCAACAAATCAGTTGACGAATTCTGGTCGTTCAAATACAACGTAGACTGTCTTGTGTTGCCCTTATAGATGCTTGTATTTTTCTTGCTGTAGCCACTTTTGCCCAACAATGCAGCCTGAGTCGACATTGTTGTGTATTTAAATGTCTTTGATAATGCATTTGGATTATCATAATATTGTGATAAATCGGCATTTGGCCCCAAAGATAATTTCTGAGACTTGTTGTGGAACACACTTTGTCTGTTTGTCTTTGCTGCTTTATAGTTTGCTCTTGCCTTGACAGGCACTGTTTTAACTTGAGACCCAATAGCTGAATTGTTGTTATCAACCCAATTTTCAATTTCCTTGTTTCTTGCAGCCATTGACTTGGTATCAACTTCAACGGCACCTTGTTTCAAAGATGTGACCCATCTGAACCAACACGCCATAATAAACTTGACAATAACAACCGACAAGATGAAAACCAACGACACAATCAAAACAATCTGAGATGCAATACAACCAATGGTGTCGGAGTCAATGACACCAACCTTGATAATCTCGGTCAAACATCTTGCTGCTTTTCTCTCTTCGCTATTGGTCAACACTAATGAGATATCTAATCCTCGATAGGTGTGGTCATCACGTAACTTATCAAACAATTCGGGATACGTCACGTCATCGGTGGAAATCCAATTTATCAAATCCAAATCCAAAACAGTACCCGAGTAAACAACCAAGTTTCTCGATGTATTCTTGATATCTTCCCAAGTGAAGTAGACGTCACCATTGACCTCCATGCTATAAAACGCTTTTCTTGCAATTTCACTGGTATGACAACCCCAACCATTGTAGTAAGATTGTGTCCTGTTGACTTCACTGGATCCGTCCTGATTGAATACACGGCATGGCATATACCAAGCTAGTTCGTTATCGTCATTATATGGGATCGAACAGTTATCTCTTGGCATTATCAAATTTTTACAATTCCCATTAACATTCTGAAACAAAAACGATGCATCTTTCCCTCCAGCATTGATTGGCGGGTACAACACGTTTGCACCACTAGATATACCAGCAGCTTTAGGATGTTGAGAACTAGTCAAGTCAAATGCCCTACCGTTGATAATCAAATAACCAGAGTTGACATGATTGATTTGTGTTCTGATTTTAGTGTTTGAACAAACAGTTTTGGTAAAACCAAATGTTAAATAGGCAATGAAAGCACCAACGTATAAAATACAAGATATCAAACCAATCTTTTCTCTCCATGCAAATTGACGATCTTTAGTTTTCAAACCAAACAATCTTAATAGAGGAGCTGGTGCCCAAAACGTGATTGCGTAACAATAAACTTTCCAAAAATAGATGTCACTCTTAGGTTCCTTGCTAGCTTTCGACTTTCCATAGTCATTCATTGATTTGTTCGAAGAGATGACTTTATTCTTTTTTGGCGATGTGGCATAGTCATCGACTTCATCGTTCAAACCGTAGACTTCACGGCCGCCTTTCAAATCGTATTCATTGTTATTGGACGACAATCCACTAGGAGATGAATTATGAATATCCATCAAAGGTATACCTTCACTATCATCATCTTCTTCATCGACATGTTGGTCTCTGGAAATGTATTGATTCAAATTTGATCTTGATTTTGTTAATTCGTTCGAAATATGGGGATCTAAACCTGTTGAAGACGGTAAAACCTTTATATGACTGGACTCTTGGTTTGCAACTTGGGTATAATGAAATCTGGGATTATTTGAATCCATTCTCAATCTTTCGGGTTTAACCAATGATTTTTTCCTACCCAATCCATCACCAGATTCGGGATCAAATTCTCGATACCCTCTGGAAGGACTAGCGTTCTTTTGTCTATCGAAAGACATTTTGAGTAATGACGGTGTAACGAAAAAAAAAAAAGATTAAATAAATAATATAACTAGATTAGGTAAATGTGTTTGGTGGAAATGAAGTATGCAAATATGAAACACGGTAATGTATTTTAGCGAGTGGATGAGCTGTGGAAGTAGTAAACTGAATTCTTATGGGGGGGTTTCAATTGAAATGAGTATTTTGTAAGGGTGTTTGAAAGCTGAATCAAAATTTCAATTTGTGTGTAAAGAATTTTTTATATTTTTTTTTTATTTTTTTTTTATTTTTTTTTTTTTTCCTTTGTTTATGTTTTTGTATGTTTTTTTCTATTTTTGATTCGTTTTTGATCTGGAATCTTTATAAACAAACTTTGTGCTTGCAATGAATGAAACGCCACTATTACTGTTGCCTCAACGGACTGCGTTGGGCTTGGCTAGACTCTCAGCCAATTTTGTAGATTTAATAGATTAGACACACACCCTTTTTCTTTACATCTCAATTTCCTACTACATTACTAATGTTAGTCGTGCTCAAACAAATCAAACTCCTTTGAAATAAAAAAAATATATATATATATATAGAAGGAAAAAAAAATATGAACGATTACATAATTTTCCCATTTGAGTTAAATTACACTTTTGATGATTCAACTCAAATCATCTCGTTATTGTCTTTAGAAAATCATAATAAATTTTGACAGCTATTATTAAACAATGCAATTTGTGTATACGTATATATTTATGACCCTCCAAAAGTTACCACTTCTCAAATGAAGAATTTGAACAATTTTTATTGGCAAAATTCAAAATTCGATCTACATCATCGATTCAAGGTGGATTGACATTGCAGATGGTAGCAGTTTTGCAAAGGTTTAACCCCCACCTATGCAATTGGATCAAAAGAGTGTTCACTTTGCCGGTTGTTTTATGGTGTATTTGACTTTTACATTTCAAGTTCAATTTATGAATCGAATACGGACTAAATCTTTCCATGTTTAGATGCCGTAGTGACGTAGTTAAGTGAGTTAAAGTACAGCTCTGCTGTTAAATAGGAAACCTCACACTTAAGCTAAGTACTCTGTCAATATATCCAAGGAAGGAGAGATGGGGATAAAAAATACAATAACAAAATTGGATTGACTCACTGGTCTACAACTATCAAGTACTTATGACTTTATAATTGGATACTCACCCAGGGTCACACATAATTTAGGTGTAAAAAAAAAACTTCGCCTATCGATATATATACAAACTCAGCAGAAAAAAATTACACTCGATTTGGTTCAAATTTTCAGTCACATACAAATCAAAACCCCAAACAAGATAAAACAGCCCTGAACTCACTCTGATGACTGATAAAGAAGATCAAGGGGAAGTAGTTGACGCTGGACACGAATCAACAGAAAATCAAAATGTTTCTGATGGATCAAGGTCCCCATCCATCAAGTCAACCGATGCAATCTTGACTTCAGACACAGAGATTACAAATGAACCAACAGAACACGAATTGAAGCCCACATTGAGCAAATTCATGACATACTGCCAGGAGGGCAACTTGACTAGTATAAAAGAAATTATACATGAGATAGACGTCAATGACACATTTTCCGACGGTGTCACGGGCCTACACTGGGCTTGTATCAATAATCGCATATCTTTGGTGCGATACTTGATTGAAATTGGCGCCGATCCAAACCAGGTGGGCGGCGAGCTCAATGCAACGCCTTTGCACTGGGCATGCAGAAACGGCTTGGTCTACATTGTCGATTATTTGATCAGTCATTCAAAAGCTGATCCTAAATTGCGAGATGGTCAAACTTATAATGCATTACATTTGGCTGTTCACAGCTCCAACATCACATTAGTGATTTATTTGTTGCTAAGCTGTCCGGAGTTGTACGTTGACGAACCTGATGGCTCAAACAGAACACCATTACACTGGGCCAGTTATCAAAACGACATTTTCACAATCAATGCGTTGTTGAAGTTTGGTGCCGATGTGTCCAAAGTCGACAACTCGTTATTTATTCCTTTGCATTGGTCATTCATGAAGGGCTACAAGGCAGTGATTAAAACATTGGTGGAGGCTGGCTCGGACATTTTCGCCAAAAACGATCAGAACAAGGATGCATTCGACGTTGCAAAGGATATGAACTGTTTGGACACATTCCAAAAAGTACTTCGTGAATGCGATAGAAATCAGAGAAACAACTGGGCGCCCAACAAACATTGGATTCTGCCGAATACAGGTAAGATAATCACGTTTTTAAGTCCTTACATCTTGTTGGGTATACTGTTCAACCTTTGTCGAGATTTGATCACCTTCATCTTAGCCATTGTTGTATTTTCCTCGGGGATGTTGCTTGTAAATAAATTTGTCATTCCCAGCTATTTGATCGACGACAACCCGTTGCCGAAATCACCATTATTAGCTGGTGTTTTTTCAGGCACTGCATTTTGGTGTATTATCGTTTGGGGGTACAATATTTTGCCAACGACTTTTGCCAGCAATTTTTTTGCTAATCTACTATTGAGTTTTATCATTGTATTGTTTGTTTGGTCGTTTTTCAAAGCCATGTTCATCAACCCAGGGTTTGTGCCTACCCCAAGCGATAACACGATAATATTGAGTCAGATTAAAGAATTGATTCAATTGGGTAAATTCGACACCGACAATTTTTGCGTAAACACCTATGTACGCAAACCATTGAGATCGAAATATTCAAGGTATAATAAAAAGTTGATTGCAAGATTCGATCATTATTGTCCGTGGGTCTATAACGAGATTGGTGTAAGAAACCATAAATTATTCATTACATTTGTATACTCATTGAACTCGGCAATCTTGCTATTTACCTATTTATCGATACAGTACTTTGATAAGTTGAAAGATGGCTACGAGTCCGATGACGAGGATGAATCTGGGTTTTGTTCATTCAACGAAGAATTATGTTTTGGTTTCAAGAACCACCATTTCCATTTCAACTTGATAATTTGGTGTTTGCTACAATACGTTTGGATAATATTTTTATGTGTGGTGCAGACTTTCCAAATTTTCAAAGGGTTGACCACATGGGAATTCAGTTTGTTAAACAGCAGGATATCTTCTAGATTCAATCATTCAACTGTGCCCAGAGACTTTGCAAGCATGGCTGGCTCGAACCAGTCGCAGCCAATGAGAAAATCAAACCAATACCAGACATGCTTGAATCTATTGGGTATCGACCAATTCGTAATGACTTTAAAATTAAGTGTTGGATCTATTTTCAAAAACAGCGAGAGTCCAGCTTACGATCCTTTAACTATAGATATCCCCACCGATTATGGATTCAAGCAGAACTGGCTTGATTTCTGGATCATAGGCGAAGAAAAATTCAGAAATGTGTTTTACTTACCCATCGAAGATGAAAATAACTTGAATGGTAAAGTTGTCAACTACTACAAATTGTACGAGTATCCAGCGAAAAGGGTCGACCAAGTCGTGTGATTTATTTCGCCATATCTCGATTGTAAATATAAGGTGCTTGCGAACTGGGCAATGGTAATTTTTTTTTTCTGTTGAGCGGTAATTTAAACAATTTGAAACAATTAGAAAATGCGCGTCTAGATTGACAGCTGAATTTTAAAGTAGTTATGTTATTTATTTTAGGTAAGAAATAATAAACATGCAACAACAACTTCAAGCACTATGGCAGTCGATGAGGAGACCATGTCTTTGGCTTTAGCTAAGTACAATGTCAAAGTTGACAAGAAGGCAATTATAAGAAAATATAGTAGCAGAATTCATTATTCAACATTTTGTAATGGATTGAAGAATTTTAACAGATCTCGAAGAGATGGAGATATTTCATTTCAATTGATGAGACCTGATGGCACTCAAACAATGGATAATATATAAAAAGAACACAGAAAATAAAGCAATTACTAAAAATGTAGTTCTTACCCAAGCAAATAGAATTCAAAGAAAATTTGGACTGAACTTTCTTACATTTTCATGGGTAAATCAATTGAAGTTGGTGTTGTCCAAGCCTATTGACAAGGATAGATTGAAATTTGCAAGCAAAAAGAAAATTTGTGGATATTTTGATGAAGTTGAATCAGTCGTTAGTCAAACCAAATAATATCTATAATATGGATGAGAAGTGAATGTAAAGATTTATGTGAATGATTCAAGACAAGTTGTTGGACAAGAGGAAAACCGTGAGTCAGCCACAATTGCTGAATGCATTTGTGCTGATGGTCATGCTATTGAACCATTGATCATCACTAATGTAACTGTGGAAAACAATGCTAAAGATATTTCAGGTTGGATGACTTGAGATTTTTTTATTGCTGGTTAACTGAAGTCTTTGAAAGAAAGCCGCTGTGGACTGTTTATTATTTAAAATTCAATTGTTGTATTACCGGCTTAGAAACATTGTAGATCCAAATAAAAAAATAGCTACAATTGGTCAGTTGGCTATACTGGTACACAATAACAACAAAGAAAGTGGTTCAACAAAATCAAGTCAGCAACTTGAATTTTTGGGGGAGGTTAAATCTTTTAAACAGAATGTTGGTAAAATTCAAAAGAAGAGCAACCAAACTGGTGAATCTTTGAGGGATATGAGAGATGAACATTTGGAAACTGTGGAAAGAGAAAACGATAAGAATTATAAAAAAGCATTGGATTATCACTTAGGATTGGACGATAACTTCTATGATGTTAGTAATGCTCCTTCAAGCTTGTGCATATTCCCATCAAGTCCAGTCGATTCTTCAACGCATGAAGCCGATTTTTCGAATGAAATTATAATTTCAACACCAACTAGATCTTCACATTCACGAAATGCGTCAGGTTATTCTTATTTTATGTCGTCACCACTTTGACCAAATAAGCTGAAATCAAGGGATCAACAGCTGCTGGATATGGATGATAGCTCCGCTGATTTAACATTAGAAGAATCAAGTTTGTATAGTAGAATAAATAATATTTTAAGAAACATAGATATTGTAGATTAATTAATCAGTAAATTTACATGTTTAACAAAGTTAACTTGGGGTCATGATCTAACAAAGAAACTACAATGTTTCTAATTTCAAAATTTAACCAAAACAACTAAAGTTGGTAGTTTACTGAGTCTTCAGATATACTACACACTGCAATGGAGGAATAAAAATTATTATCGAGTAGCCAAACTTCATACTAATAAAGTTCGAGTTTGTAGATGAAACTATTATATGAAGTGTTGTTTGTAGGAGTAGTGTCTTGTCTATAACACAATAGGTATTAAACTGCTCAAACACGAGTTTAAATAGAATAAAAATTTTTTAACCATTGCCCAGTTCACAGCGAACACCTTATTTCTTTCTTACTTGTTGAAAATTTATGGATGACGTCAGTTTAAGACAATTGTAGAAGCCTAACTTACTCTGTTGAGACTTAAATCTACCAGGTAATGAAAATTGTTACCGGATGGGTCAGAATTAGTTTGTAAACTCAATCGTCAAAATTATATCATCGCCTAACGATATAACCCAGACAATTGCATATTCAAACGCAATCATTCATTGGTCGACATCACAACAAAGGTTCTATACAAAAATTGTATGTAACTTGTCAGACAGCCACTTATACCCATCCAAAACATCTTCCTCCGAAAAGTATAAACGTAATGGATAAAGATCATCGCTCCTTTATTGATAATTAAGTTTCCAAAATTAAATGTTAAAGGCAAAACAATTCTAAGTAGATGACCAGGTTATGAAAACCATAGTCAAGCAAAAATATGTTGTAATCTCACTTTAATAGGGTATAAGGGTAATCTCACTCATCAACCAAGTTGGATTCAGTGGCTCTTTTGAAGAGTCAAAGAGGGACGTAAACTATAGAAATGATCCTATGAAGTACGTCGACAGAGAAAAGAAAAAGAAAAGAAAAAGTTGAAAAAGTTTGGAGCTCATCTTGGATATTTATAGACAAATTTTTTTTTTTTTTTTTTTATTAATATATTTTTTTTTTTTTTCATTTTACAGTTTTAGCAGGGTAGGCAACAATATACAGTACAGTTTCACATATGGAGAGGAAACGACCAAACAATGATGATAAAGAGCCACAAGCTAAAAAGGCAAAGACAGATCCTCAATATATACTACCAAGGCAGTTAGCTGTGTCACCAGCGCCATTGCAAGAGCGAAAGGCGTTTATACAGCATATTGTTAAAGTGTTAATGAGAAAATACCCTGAGATCAAAACGCCAAAACTAAGGGCAATAGAAATAGAATACGAGGTAGCCAAATCAACAACTAAGGCAACATACAAGACACAATTGAAGCAAGAAGTCTACCGGTTGTCCAACCCGGAAAAGTTCAAAAAGAAGGAAAAGAAAATCACTGTAGATGAGCAATTAAAAGTGTTGAAAAGTTGGGTTATTCCCGTCGAAAAGCTAAAGAAATTTGGATACTTGATGGAGGTACCGAAAGAGCAAGCGACTGAGCCCATCAGTAGATTCTGCAGTCGATGCAATACTGAGTTTCGATTAGAGCAGCAGTTGGATCCAATTGAATGTAATTTCCATCATGGTAAGTTGAGACGTGGAACACACAAGAAACGAAACTATGACTGTTGTGGAGGCGAAGAACATATAAGCCCAACATGCGCCAAGAATAAGTATCATACCTACTTGTTGTCAACTGCGGAGGAAAAGCATGCCCTTCAAGAATATAAAGTCACCAGTGACATTTTTCAAAAAAAGTCAAAGTATTCCGTTGTTGGCATTGATTGCGAAATGAGTTATACAACAAAAGGGTTTGAGCTAATGAGGATCACTGCCGTTGACTTTTTCACAAAATCAACCGTGTTGGATGTCTACGTGAAGCCAATTGGCACAGTGGTTGATTTCAACACAAGATACTCGGGAATAAGTGAGATAACGGACGAGTTTGTCCTGTTTGACGAAAGTATGCGGAAATTGGGCGAAATCATGGACAAAGATACTATTTTAGTCGGCCATGGGCTAGAAAATGATCTACATGCAATGAGATTGATACATGATAAGATTATCGATACCTCCATTTTGTATCCAAAATATAAAGCCTCACCTACATTCAAGTTCAGTTTGAAGGAGCTAACGTTCAAGTACTTGAGTAGAAATATCCAAACCGGTGAACACGACAGTACAGAAGATAGTGTGGCGGCGATAGATATAGTGAATCATTTCTTGACGCAAGAATTAAAAGATTGAATATATAATGAAATCCATACAGAGGTGAGTTAATTGTAATCAGGGATCTGTAATTTTATACCATCAATAAAAGGCCGCCAGTGTCGTTGTATCACAGAGTTTTTTTTGGCTATATATCGGGTAGTTTAAATCTTGAGTGTGACGATTGCGCAATTGTCCTATTACAAGTTGAAGATCGGCCTTTGTGGCAGAAAAAGGTTCCGTTTATAGGCACATGAGTGGTAACGTCGTAATCGATAGTGTAACCTTTAAAGTGAGGATTGATCTTTTTGAATTGACACTCGGTCCCAACTTCGATTTGCCTCTCCAAATTGACTTCAAGCACAGTTTGGCTGAACCCTATTTGCATCAATTGCTGATAATCAACGAGACACGTCAAGTCGTAATTTAGCGCATCAAAGTCGTTAAATTTGAAATTCTTGAATTGGACATAATTCATAAACTCATCGACTAAATTGATTTTCAACTGTAGGTCAATATTATCGTTACTTCTCAATATCAAAGTGTGGATATTGTGAGTAGGTTGTAAAACCGACTGGAATTTGAAATTTAGGTTGGTTCTGCATTCGGAGGCTTCGAATATCTTCTCGTTTAATTTGATAGTGTTTATGTAATACTTGATAAACGAATTTTCAATACAATTTCTATTCTGTTCAGCTGTCCATCGTTGGAACTTCATTAGATCCTGTGGAGTCAAGCTGATCTTCTCGGCAACTTGTTGCAATGACTCGATTATGTATTGTTTGTCATGTGTTTTTGCCGATATCTTCAAGATTGGTTTTGATATAGTTGTTGGATGAGGGTCAGGTAAAAAACATAGACCTGAATGTATGAGAAGTATCACAATAGTAACCACTGATATATCCATTGTCAAACACAAAGACCAAATATTTATTATGGCTGCAAAACAGAGAAAAAAAAAAACACGAAACACGAAAAAAAAAATAAAATAACGTGTGGGAAAAAAAATATTTATAAACCATATAATTCCATACATTATTTGCAACAGGAGATTCTCTACTATATACCATCATGGCCAAAGTGACTACACCAGCCAAATCAAATAGCCAGAATGCCCTCTTTCAGCAGTCGTCTACGTCGTCTTCACAAAAGAAGCAATCATCACTAATGTCATTCTTTAAGCCAGTCAAAAGTGAGCCAAAATCGTCCCCTACACCACAAAAGTATAGCCAGCTAGAGTCCTCGCCAATAAAGTCGACACAGTTTAGTGGCAAGGAAAACGACGTGCAGACTTCGTCCATAACGTCACCATTGGAGAATAAAGTAGAGTTCAAACAGCCAGCACCCAAGGTTGCTAAACCTTTGGCTGATAAATCATTTGCATTGAACTCGAGTCCAGTGCAGCAACGTCGCAACAAGAAAATCAACTATGCCGAAAGCGATTCCGAGGATGAGGTAGTTGGTCCAAGAAAGAAAAGAAGAATCGTCCAAGACGATAGCGACGATGAACCCGATTTCGAGCCTGAGCCAGAGGATGAGATGAGTGATGTTGTTAGTGACAACGAGACCAATGCATCAGAATTGGATGATGACGTTATTGAGAAGCCAAAAGTATTAAAATCGAAACCGAAATCAAATGCAACATCAGCAGCTGCTAAATTCAATGCATCATCATCATATCAAGCAACTGACTATAAACCGATAAAACCTGTAAAGTCATCACCTACGGCTAAAAAGTCTTTTGCTAAAGAAAATGAAGAAAGATACCAATGGTTGGTTGATATAAAAGACGCTGAGAAACGACCAATTGATCACCCGGATTACGACGCAAGAACATTGTACATTCCACAATCTGCGTGGTCCAAATTTACTGCATTTGAGAAGCAGTACTGGGAAATCAAGTCTAAAATGTGGAATACGGTTGTTTTCTTTAAAAAGGGAAAATTCTACGAATTGTACGAGAACGATGCCATGATTGCACATACAAAATTCGATTTGAAGATTGCTGGTGGTGGAAGAGCAAATATGAAACTAGCAGGTATACCCGAAATGTCATTTGAATACTGGGCGAAGGAGTTCATCAGCAATGGATATAAAGTTGCCAAAGTTGATCAAAAGGAGTCGATGTTGGCCAAGGAAATTAGAGGTGGTTCGACAAAAGAGGAGAAAATCATCAAGCGTGAATTGAGCGGCATATTGACTGGAGGTACCCTAACCGACTTGAGTATGATCAACGATGACATGTCTACCTACTGTTTGAGTATCAAGGAAGAAGTGCAGGAGGATGGCTGCAAAATATTCGGTGTTGTATTTGTTGATACCGCCACTTCGGAGTTGAATCTCATTGAGATAAACGATGATGCCGAATGTACAAAATTGGATACATTGATCACCCAGGTCAAGCCAAAAGAGATCATATGTGAGAAGGGCAACTTGTGTCCTATTGCCGTCAAAATCTTAAAGTACAGCACTGATAATCAAATTTGGAATCATATGAATCCAATCACTGAATTCTGGGACTATGATATTACCATCGAACAGTTGGTAAACTCAAAGTATTACGAGGCTAATGACTTGGACGACTTTTCCAATTACCCATCGATTTTAATCGAGTTCAAAGATAAGTACAAGATTGCTTTCAATGCATTTGGAGGGTTATTGAGTTACTTGAAGCTTTTAAAACTAGACGCGTCGATCATGAGTCTTGGAAATATGGTTCATTACAAGATCTCCAAGAATGTTGCTAGTCACTTGATTCTAGATGGTACAACGTTGAATAATTTGGAGATTTTAAACAACTCATTTGATCATAGTGATAAAGGAACTTTGTTCAAGTTGATAAATCGTGCATCAACGCCGTTTGGTAAGCGACACTTGAAAAAATGGGTGTTACATCCATTGATGAAAATTGAAGATATAAACGCAAGGTACGATGCCATTGACTACTTAATGAATGATGGGTTAGAGTTGAGATCGATGCTACAAGATACTTTAACGTCGATGCCTGATTTAGAGCGATTATTGGCAAGAATCCATTCCAAGTCGTTGAGATTCAAAGATTTCCTTCGTGTTGTTGAAAGCTTCGAGACCATAAGCAAACTCCTGAATCAATTGGCTGATTTCACCGACACAAATTGTGGGGTTCTATACCAATTCATACAAAACTTCCCGCGAGAAATGAAGGCGAAAATAGATGAATGGGAAGATTCATTCGACAGGCAAGAAGCCAAGAACGACGTGATCATCCCATCGGCTGGCATTGACGAAGAATTTGACCAATCACAACACATTATCAAAGATTTAGAGGCACAGTTGAATCAAGTTCTAAGAGAGTATAAGGCTCAATATAAATCGCATGAGATTTGCTATCGTGACTCGGGTAAAGAAATTTACTTGATCGAGGTACCGATGAAAATAGTCAAGAATATCCCCAAGGACTGGCAACAAATGGCAGCAACGGCCAAAGTGAAAAGATTCTGGTCACCCAAGGTGAAACAATTGGCGAGGAAGTTAATGGAGCAAAAGGAATTACACAAGATGGTGTGTGAAAACTTGAAATCGAGAATGTACGAAAAATTCAACGTCAACTATTCAATATGGATGAAAGTTATTGCATTTATCTCAAACATTGATTGCATACTAGCACTAACAAAAGTGTCCGAAACCATTGGTTATCCATCGTGTCGACCTACCTTAGTTTCATCGGAGCAAGGATACATAAACTTTAAGCAATTGAGACATCCCTGTTTTGAAAGTACAAAAGATTTCATCCCTAACGACGTCAAACTCGGCGGAGACGAGGCGAATTTCGGCTTATTGACTGGTGCAAATGCAGCCGGGAAATCTACAATCATGAGGACTACTGGTTTAGCGATTATTTTGAGTCAGATTGGTTGTTACATACCTGCAGAATCGGCTGAGTTGAGCCCGGTTGATCGTATAATGACAAGACTAGGTGCCAATGATAACATCATGCAAGGTAAATCAACATTCTTTGTTGAGTTGAGTGAAACAAAGAAAATCTTGAGTAATGCTACATCTAAATCTTTGATCATATTGGACGAATTGGGCAGAGGCGGTTCAAGCAGTGACGGGTTTGCTATTGCTGAATCTGTCTTGTATCATATAGCCACGCATGTTCAATCTATTGGGTTTTTTGCAACGCATTACAACACATTGGGTGAATCCTTCGTACATCATCCGCAGATTAGCCCTATGCGAATGGCCATCATAGTCGATTCAGGCTCAAGAAATATTACATTTTTGTATAAGTTAGAGCAAGGAGTCGCGCCGGGCTCGTTCGGAATGAATGTTGCTTCCATGTGCGGTATTTCCAACGATATAGTTGAAAACGCCGAGTTGGCAGCCAAAAGCTACGAACAAACATCCAAGTTGAAGAAAGTCAGTCACGAAATCAATCTCGGTTTGCAAAGTGATTTCATCTGGTTTGTTCAAGACAAGATCAAATTGCTCAAAGGTGATATCCTAAATTACGACGAAAGGGTTCAGAAAAGTGCATTGGAGAATATATTTAAAATGATAGATGAGTTATAAAGGCTAGGAATCAAGGTTTAAATACAAATCTACCTTCGTAAACATTCTTCTTCAAATCTTTGATGTATTCAGGCAACTTTTTCAACTCTGCCACTTGAACAATGGGCTTGATCTTCCCGTGCTTAGCCAATTGCAAAACTTCGTACAAGTCGTTGGATGTACCCCAGAAAGAACCCAAAATGTTGATTTCACGGAGTGCCAAATCACCCAAATCAAAAGATAGCTTGTTGGCTCCTAGACCAACTGGAACAATGATACCCTTGGGTTTACAATATTTTTGGCATGTTTCAAATGTTGACTGCACCGATACAAAATCAAGACACACGTCGAACGAGGCAGCCGGAATATCTTGCGGCAAAGTCTCGTAAACGACGTCGGCTCCTAATTTCTCAGCCAACTTTCTTGCCTGTTCTTTCTTATCCAATACGGTGACTTTTGCGCCAAACACTTTGGCAATCTGAATTCCGTTGATGCCTAAGCCGCCAGCACCAATGATTAAACAGTTCGTGTTTGGGTTTACTTTAGCTAACTTGATCGCATGATACGGAGTCAATCCGGCGTCAGTAAGTGCAGCTGCGTCCTCCGAACTCACTTCATCGGGGATTTTGACTAAATTTCTCGGGTTACGAACCAAAATATATTCCTCATAACCGCCATTTACACCGAGTCCAAACCATTTCAAAAAGGAGTTCTTGCAGAGGTTATCGGTTGAGCCTCGACACGATTCGCAGATTCCACAAGAATTGGGTCCAAAGCATGCAACACGATCACCAACATTCAAAAAGCAACATGATGAGCCCAATGAAGCAACAGTTCCAGCGATTTCATGACCCATCACATAATTCTCAGTACACTCTAGCTCGCCATCAAGAACATGGATATCTGAATGGCACAAGCCAGCAGCGTCTACTTTTAATAATAATTCACCGGGCTTTGGCACTGGCACGGGCAAATCAGTTTTCAATTGTAAGCCATGGGCTTTGCTGTAGAAAAATCCGTACTGAGTGGTAGGAATTGAACTTGACATCTTGGTAATAGTTTTACTTAACGATCTTGTGAAATGTTTCAAAGACATTTGAACTCAACCCCAAATTGTTTATTTAAAAGTACAGTTGTGACAAAGGGTCAGTTAGTTGGGGTAAATTGTATAGTGAATAACCACTAAATGTCTGGTTATGCAATAAGTATATCATGAGGTTTTTACGTCTTTAGTTAATTAGTCTTTTAATTACACGAAATCACTCCTTCTTCTACATGAATAGGCAGAACACGTATTCTATGTTCTGTCCCTGCAAAATAGAATAGAAAAAAAAAAAAAATAAAATAAAATAAAATAAAAAGTCTAAAGATCAAAATTTGAGATTTTAAAAAATCAGGTTGTTCCCAACAATATACTACTGAAAACTCAATTTTCACAATGTTCACTCAATTAGGTTTGAATACAAGAGTACCATACCATTTCTTATTCTATTCTTTGGCGTTTGGAGGTTCAGCATTCTACTCGTTTATTGTATCGCCAATTGTGTTTAAGAAACTTTCAAGAGAAGAATTCAGTAACTTGCAAAACAAAGTATTTCCAACTTACTTCCAGGGGCAAATATTATCACCAATTATTTTGGGCTTGACTACTCCATTAAAATTCTGTCCTTTTAGTGTGGGATTATTGGTTCTTTCATCATTGGGTGGAACCTTGAATTATTTCTGGTTGTTGCCAAAATGTCAATCAATTAAGGAGGAAAGAAACAAATTCTTAGCTGACAAGAATGGCGACGAGAACAGCGACGAATATAAAAAGTTGTCGAAGCAGTTTGGTAAATATCATGGTATCAGTACCTTGTTCAATTTGATTTCAATTGTTTCATTGGCTGTCTATGGTGCTACATTATCAAAAGGTTTGACCCTGTTGAAATAAGAAGATCATAATCTTAACTTTTTTGTACATAATAAATGATTTTTTTGCCTTATCCCGTAGTCTAGTATCTGGATTGTAGTTAGATTAAAAGAAGATGCGTGACAAGTACATGATTCAATTCTATCAATACTGCAAAACTACAAAAAAGTTTGACTTTCAATCCTTATATAAACATGGATTCAAGTTGTGTCCTGAATCCAGATGATGCATTTTTAGAATCCACCGATGTTGCAGTGGGTAGAGATAATTGAATATCTGGTCTCTTGTTTCTTTGATATTTGCCAAAACCATATCGTACTTATCAAGTGTATTAGTAGTTTCATTTGTGGATAAAAGCTTATTTGTAATATGGGGTACACATCGCTAGGTATATTAAGTACTTCCGTCCTAGAGTCAGAAATTACCAGTACAGACTACCAGTCACTTCTTAATTGATAGTGATTCATAAGCTTTTACCTTTGGTAATCACTTAACCAATACCATTCTTCGCTATGTTTGTAAACCATCAAATGCTCAGTTTGCAATTGTTAACTTTGCTGTAGCTGATTATTTTCGTGCTAGTACCAACAACACACTTTTTTTCTTTGTATAGATTTGCAACTTTTCATTCCCTTGCTGAGACATATCCAGGGCACTCTCATACATATCTTTTGTAATTGAAGACAAAAACTCCATTATTTACAGTGATACGTACGCCTCAAGAACGTGTGTACATAATCTGTGAAACAGACATCAGACATTATCACCCAAGTCTAAAATTGCTACAAAGGACAATTTGTCAGGTACATCCGCCGTAATCAAATTTCAAATAAATCTACAAACTAGTGATTGATGGAATTCCTATGCAGAGTTTAAGAGATATATCAGATAACACAACAATCTTGCGTGAAAGTTTAAAAACTGCAGTGAATAATAAACAAAAAAAAAAAGATACGAATAGTAATGATGATGATAATTCACTCCATATCGTATCCAAATAGCCAAGTACCAAAACAATAACTCTAATAAAGTTGCTCCTGGTTTATAAGATAAGTGGTGGAAGTTTTGGAAGTGTTTTGGCCCTAAATAGAAAAACCAAAATAGTAGAAAAATATTGAAAAGATAATACTAGGCACAGATTTACTTACTCCCCTGCTGTACAATGTGCATGTTCTCCAAATCTAAAAATAAAAGAAAAACAAAATCACAAAAGCCAGCTCCACCTAAAGAACATGATGATGGTGATGATGTATGTGATGCTAAATATCCAATCTCCAGTGTAGAACAATACCAAGAACAATACCAAGAACAAACACAAGAACATGTGTTGTGTAATTGTGATTGTAATTGTAACAGGTAATCGTTTTGAGTCAATATAATTTAACCACGCTTTATCTAAAATATATATTATCAGTTCACAGAAGAATCGAGAATTTAAACTTATGGCATATTTATTTTTTTAAGGGTTTTACGAGAATTGATTTTTATATTGGGATAATTCCGATTTGAGGACTTTGGAACAATAATAATAATACCGACAAAGGTTAGATAAACGTTTTTAGTTAAGTCAGTGTTGTATTCCAGAACTTGAATTTTGAGGTTGGTTGTTTTTATTGATGTTTTAGATGAACAACGGCAGGTCAACGCCATAGCATTCCATCAATGCTTGTTTTCTGTTGTGGATACTTTATACATGAAGATATTGTTTCCAATTACGCCAAGTGGATTTAAGAACAGACTAGATTTTTTTTTTTTTTTTCCGTCTAATCGGAGTTTACAAGCCGCGTGAAATAAAGTAAAAAAAGTGTCTCTAGAAAAATTGTGAGGATAACAAATATTCAACATCTAGCGGTGGAAGGGGCGGTAAGTTGATACCAGTGGAATAAATTTGAGAGCATTTTGGTCGGTGGTTGTATACGGCTGTCGAAACGGCCAATATGGTATTAAATGATACGATGAATATGACATTGTGACACTAGTTGATAATTCGGTTTGGAAAAAGTAAGGTGATCTTTTGTTGGTGGGTGGGTGAGTGGGTAACTGCACCGCGGGTTAAATATATTTAAGGAATCTTGATTTTTGTCTTGTTTCCTTTGTCTTCTTCTGCGACCTATTCATCTGTTTTGACTGTCTACGTCCTATTTCCTTTATTTCCCCAATCTAGCTCCATTACGATTTCATCTCTCCTCTCTCTTGTTCCCCCTTTGTTTTGAATGACCAACCACATATTATATGACACAATAAGGTGCTAATCATGCCCCTCATGCTATCCTACATTTGATTGTACGTAATTTCTTTCTTGTGTTTGCATTCATCCAAATCTAAAGATTCGTTTGCAACTAATCCTTCCTTAGCCACCACCATCACAACAACTATTATAAGTATACCGCCATTTTCGCCAATTTTGTTATTTTTTTATCATTATTATCCATCATTCTTATCTGGAACCATCCACTATCACCAACATGAATTATCACCAACAGGCACACCATTACGTTGCAAACATAATAGACAACAACAACAACAACAACTACAACAACTACACTATACCCACAAACAGTATACACCAACAACATCATCTCCATTTAAATCATCCACAACAACAAGACGAATGGGATATATGCTATATGAACAACAACATCCCCTCATTGAATACCTACTCCGACAATACCAATACAAATATCAATAACATGGTCGTTTCGTCGCCTTATACTTCACTCATCCAAAGTTATAGTGCGTTGCCTAGCTTTGACGAATCGATATTTACAAGAGATGATAGGCTAAATAGCAATAGTTGTAATAGCATCAATAGTCAATTGTTTAGTGGACCAGAGTTCACACCCTCAAACGAAACTTCGTTGGCGAGTTCTCCTGAAAAAATGTGGCCCTTGCCTTCTGATGGCACATTGGATCTTTCGTTTGCTGATAACAAAGTGCTCAAGCATTTAGAAGTGAATGCAAACCATAATACATCAGAACAATCAAGTATTGTGAAGGAAGAACCTGGTATGACTATCATTCAGTCCAACGTATCTGAGTTGTCGGCATCGGCGTCAAAATCTCAACTGAAACCAGAATCACCCCAGAAGGCGAGGAAAAGGGCCCCGAGAAAAAAGCTAACCGAGACCCAGAAGAAGGCTCATAATAAAATTGAAAAAAAGTATAGAATAAACATAAATGCCAAAATAGGTGCTATCCAAAAAATTATACCTTGGGTCGCTGTTGAGCAAGCTGCTTTCGAAACGGGTGAAGTGTCAAGTGAAGAAAAATCAACAAGCTGTAACAAATTGAATAAATCGATGATTTTGCAAAAGGCTATTGAATACATTTTACACCTCCAGAAGGAACAACAGTCGATAACGGAAGAAAATAACATTTTAAAGCTGAAAATAAAAGAATTGGGTGGTTCAATATGACTTGCAGCATGTTATTGAACTCCCGATGAGTTACGGTGACGGATAAAGATTCATGATGCTAGATTTTATATTAAACTAATGAAGTCAAAAATTTTCATTTTGTTAGATGTCCTTTTTTTTTTCTTGTTCTTGGGATAAGGTAACAAGTCTTAACAAGACTGGTTCATTTGCAGATACTAATTACCTTTGTCTGTAAAAACGGTTGTTGTTGTTAATTTCTTTTTCTTGATTTTCATCGTCTTGTCGTCAATTGCAAACCTATCAAGTCATTGTAGATCTTGATCAAAATTGCACCGATTGACTTCGGTGGTATAAAGCCATGGGGGATAATGCCGTTCAGTCGCATAATTTTTCTCTAAAAAAACAATCCAGGTATTCGAAAATGCCTTGGTGACACAAAGTCAAAATTGGCATATCCCAAAAAAAAGTTTTATTTCTTTTGATTTTGGCTGCAATTGTTTAACCTCTTCGGTTTCCTAAAAGTGCAGAATGCCTTGCACTGAGAATTTTTGGTAAAGTTTTAACCTTTAAATAAAAGTTGATTTTCTCATTTTTATTCCTTAAAGGCAAGTGAGAACACGGTGGTTGCAAACTCAAGAGGCTTTTGATTTTTCACACAAAAGCTCAATTATCATGTCATTCAGTGAGTCACATAATAAAAAAGATGAGACTTACTCGTTATCGAGTTTTCAGGTACAGCTCTCAAAAGAAGAGTCTGGTTCCAACTCAAATGTGTCGTCAACAGCTGGTGGGAATGCATTTATAAATTTTTTTCATTCATTTAAAATCGATCGTGATTTAGAAGCAAACTATGATGTCACTACCCCCGAGGATAACTTGAAAGAATACCAAGTTCGGTTAATTGCAATTGCTTCGTGCATTGGGTCCGGATTGTTTATTAGTTCCGGTACAATAATATCTTCAGCTGGTGCCTTGGGTACCCTTTTGGGTTATGTCATTGTTGCAATTTTGATATTTTTTGTTGTCCAGTCATTGGGAGAGTTGACTAGTTCATACCCTGTGAGGGGCAATTTTTTGGTTTATAACACAAGATTCATTGATGAATCGTGGGGATTCGCCATGAATTGGAACTACTGTCTACAATGGATTGTTTCGATTCCGTTATCTTTGGTGTCAGCTTCTTTGACAATTCAGTTTTGGAATGATTCTATCAACCCTGCTGTTTGGATTGCAATATTTTGGACAGTTGTTGTTGTGATTAATGTCTTTGGGGTCAAGGGTTACGGATACGGTGAATCATTCTTTTCAATCATTAAGGTGATTGCAATTTTGGGATTCATCATTTTTGCAATCATCATTATTAGTGGAGGTGGTCAGCAAGGGTACATTGGTGGTAAGAACTGGGACCCATTGTTTGCAAATGGCTTCCACGGAGTCTGCTCGAGTTTTATATCGGCGCTGTTTCTGTACGCTGGTACTGAGTTGGCGGCAATTGCAGCAGCAGAGACCAAAAACCCAAGAAAGTCGTTAAACAAGGCCGTTAAGCAGATTTTCTGGCGTCTTATCATATTCTACTTGGTTGCTATCATCTTGGTTTGTTTTTTGGTTCCCTACGATGATCCAAAGTTGTTGGGTAACTCAAACTCGTCGGCGTCTCCATTTGTCATTGCAATTTCTAATAGTGGTGTCAAGGCTCTACCTTCGATTTTCAATGTTGTTATTTTATTAGCTGTTTTATCCGTTGCTAACGCAAGTGTGTTTGCAACTTACAAGCCGTTGGTAGCGTTGGCTGAAGCCGGTCATGGCCCGCAATTTTTAGCCTACGTCGACAAGAAGGGGAGACCAATTTTCTCGATTCTCATTGCATTGGCATTTGGCTTGATTGGTTTTGTTGGTGCGTCAGACAACCAACAAACGGTGTTTAATTGGTTGCTAGCTTTGAGTGGATTATCATGTATATTTATATGGTTTTCGATCTCGTTGGCTCATGTCAGAGTCAACTATGCATGCAAAATACAAGGCATTGATGAGAAAAATGTTCCATTTAAAGCGTTTGGCGGGAATTTGGGTGCTTATTTTTCGATGCTTCTCAATGTTTTGATTCTTATAGCCCAGTTCTACGTCGGTTTGTATCCTATTGGTGGTAAACCATTGCAAGCTTCTACATTCTTCCAAGCATACTTGGCTGCGCCAATTGTATTGGTGAGTTACATAGGCCATAAATTATGGACCAGAAACTGGAGGTTGTACATAAAGGCAGAGGACGTCGACGTCACCACTGGTAGAAATGTGATGGACACAGAAATTTTAAAGCAAGAAATCTACGAGGACAATAATAGCTGGAAGCAGAAACCATTATGGTATCGAATCGTCAATACCTGGTGCTAAATTTGCACCCACAAAATAATACATCACGTGACTGACTTCTATTTTTTTTTTTTTTGTACTACTGTCTCTCCATTTTGTTGTGTTGTTTTTTCAGTTTGGATCAACATGAGTGTGCAGCTCTTAATTTCAGACTATGCGAGTCTACAAACAGAGTCCAAACGAAGGTTTACTGAAATCAAACATGCATGCGAAACGGGGATACGTGTTTTGAAGGTAACCCAAACCTTTGAATCAATAAAACAAGTTGAAAAAAAAGAATTGTTGAAACCGTTAATCTTGTCATGTAAGTCTGGCAATGCAAAGTTGTCGACAATTTCAATTCCAATTATACACAAGTTAATCATGAACAAATTGATTGTTGAGGAAGACTTGAATCAATTGTTGGCATCACTACTGGAAGCTTCGAATTTATCGATTGATATTCAATTGAGAATTTTGCAATGCATTCCGTCCCTAATGCAAACTTATAGTTTCAGTGGATCGATTCTATTAGAATTGATAAGTATATGCTCAAATTTGACCTCGACCAAAAACTCCCCTGTGGTTATCAACACTGCATTTGCAACTTTACAACAAATATTTAGTAATGTGTTTGACAATATACAAGTAACTCAACAACAGGGCCCAAACAAGATTAAATTGGAAGAAGAGGAAGTTAACGTAGACAACCCATCATACGAAGGATACTTGATATTTCAAGATCTTTGCAATTTACTAGAAAATGAGAAAGCAACCTACCTAAAGTCATTTCGTTTAAAGCTATTATCGACATTGGAAATTGTAGAGAATATAATACACGGTCATGCCAAATTGTTTTCGAATCACATTGAACTATCTTATTTACTAAGGATAAGAGTTATACCGTCGTTGCTTCGGATAATAAATTCGTCAAATAAAAATTTTCAATTGATCAATCGTACAATCCGAATCATTTCATTATTGATTTCAAACCAGCTCACTAAACTTCAGGTTGAAAGCGAGATCATTTTATCTTTTGTCAATCATTTATTATTGGATGTCGTTGATGCTGATGAAAACTTGGTTTGGGAAAAGATTTTGGTTCTTGAAATGTTTAGAAACATTTTCAGCGATTTTGACATCATCAAGACAATTTTTGAAAAGTATGACTTTAACAAGCTGAAAAAAAATGTGCTTAAAGAGTTGTTTGTTATCTTGAGTACTTTTTTGAATAAGAATGATCAATTATTAAATGATATGATCAGACCAACAGACTCCGAGTTGTATTTATCAAAGAATTCAGGATTAAAGTTGCTTGTTTTGGATCACTTGGACAAAGTTGAACCGCCAATAATACCACCAACGTATTCATTTTACTTGATTTTCCAAATTTTGGTCTCGTTCGCAGATGGTGTAGCAACCTACGTGTCTAGTCTATCGGATAAGCAGCAAATATCGGAGAAAGAAGTTGAATTCATCCATGCTTTGATTGAATCATGTTCGTCAGAAATCAATTCATTATACAAGAGATTTATTTACACATCGATGGACGATGAGAGCTTCCATTTATTGATTCGATCTTTTCAAAAATTAACTCATGCAACTGGTTTGCTAGGATTGACAGATACAAGGGATGGATTATTATTGATATTAGCAAAAGCTACCATCAAAAACACCAGCGATGAGCAAGTAGAGGATCAAAAGACCCTTGGTGAGCTGATTGTCGAGTCAATTAGTTCGTCAGTAATGAATAGCGAAGTTGAAAAAATTAACTTACACTCGAGATACTTTACTTCAAGACATGTTATATGTCTACGGGCCTTGATCAATTTAGCGATATCTTTGGGATCGACATTGAATCAATCATGGGCAATAATCTGGAATACGTTGCAATGGTGTGATTACTACATTTATGGTCCCGACCAATTTAGCGGTGTGTTTAATAAAACACAAGATTTGCCCGAAGACATGAAACCGCAAATAACAGTTACCGAAGCAAACAATATCGAAGCCTCAATGAAAAAATTGTATGAAAATATTAGCGATTCACCAACGGACTCGTTTATTCAGTTGATTGAGTCGTTGATCACCTTGTCGAACCAGTCGTTTGAAGAAACCAATACTGAGTTGACTCTTTCTCAGTATAACAAATCTTATTACTTGGACAAGTTTAGTACGATTTGTCAATTGAACTCGGTGAGGTTAATTGAAGATGATCAGTGTTGGGACATTGTAATAGCATACCTCATATCAATTGGATGTAAAAAGAATAATAAAATCAATACGTTTGTCATTGAGATTTTCAATTCAATCATTGAATCAATCGCAACGGTTGGTTTTAAGAACGATCAGTTGGTCGATAAAACATCCACAAAGTCGTTACAAGCTTTGAATCGATACGTTGAACAATTGTTTAGTAGCTCGAAGGAATTATTGATTTTAAACTGGGAGATTGAAATTCATTTATCAATATTGACCACTCTACATAATCTAATTGACAAATATGACTTGTACTATCAAAACTCGTGGTATGAAGTTTTCAAAATTTTAAACACGCCATTCAAGTTGGACAATGTGAATTTAAAGGACAAACTCCAACTATTGATTGAAAAATCTTTTGATACCTTAAAACTAATATTGGACGAGTTTTTGTCAACGTTGCCTTTCAACCAATTTAAATATCTCATTGATACTTTGATCAAATTTTGCGACCAACAATTTGACTTGAATATTTCCTTCAGTTCGGTTAGTTACTTTTGGTCGATCAGTGATTGCTTAAAGTCGAGGACTCAAAACGATAAGATTATAATTCTGAATGATGACTTTATTGCATATATCGAGAACTTGAATGAAGAAAACTATGTTGCGTTGGATATTTATTTGTTGCTTAGCTTAGCCAAATTATCCAAACAAGAGATTGGTAGAGCGCAAGTTAGAGATGGCTCAATTCAGACATTTTTTCAAATCATAGACAGTCACAGCAACTTGTTGAAAGAATCGTGGGATTTGATTTACGAAATTGTGTTGCCGAATATTTTTGGGATTTTGCCGTTGAAAAAGAATGACCCAGATTGGCTAGAAAGTTTGCAATTAATCCTCAACGGGTTTGTCACCATATACAAAGTGCAAACTAATTATGAAAAATGGCAGGATCTAATTAGTTATTTACAGAAGTTGATTCAACTAAAATGGATTGATTTGAACATTATAATCTTCAAAGCGGTGCAAGAATTGATTAGGAACGACCTCGATGATTCAATTAAAGAGTCGATATTTCAACTTTGGACTAGTTTTGAAATTGAGTATGACTTTATCAATTCTAATTACCAAGAATCGTTAGTTCAGTTCATGAAATGCCTCCCTTTATTAAGCGAGATGAAGCAAAATTCTTTCACCAAAAAAGATATTCAGATTATCAACAATTTGGTGTATCAATGTGCCAGGTACCCTGTGTTGGCGATGAATCAGTTTGACTCAACTAGACCAACAAAACTCCAACAATCAGTACTTGATAATCTAAAAATATTGAACCCAAGTGATGACGACAATGACATACAGTCGGGCATAATTCAGCAGTTGTGCAATGTTGTCGTCCTACCATTTGGAATCAGGAGCCGGATCGAGCAAAAGCTTCAGAATAATGAGTTGATAATGAGTAAATTCAAGATTCCTACATTTATTCTGATTAGTCATTTAGCATTTGATATACTCAAGGAAAGATTGAACAATGTAGGTGATTTCTCCACCTTGGTCGATGATAATGGTGTGATCAAGTTGTTGAAGTCGTTGATTGAAATTATCGAAAACAAATCCGTCGGCGTTACCAATAAGACCCCATTGTTGGTTGAATCCAACCTGCTTTTTACATTTGTGGTTTCGAAATTGATGGAGCAAAATCTAATTGATGAGGAGATCTGGCAATTGATTCTTCAGAATGTCAACCTATGTTTCAGAGACGACAAATCATTTGAGGCGACCAACATTGAACAATATAAAAGGTTATCTGAGATTGTGCTCCCACACCTCATTGATGAAGACAAATTTGTTGAGAAATTTGTCATTGAAATTTACCAGAATTCGTTTATATACGATTTCAACGAGTTTGAGAAAAGCTTACTCAACGTGGAAAATTTCGAGAATATAAACATTGACAATTTCACAAATTTCAAATTTGACCAAAGTTTCGGTACTACTGAGCCAATCAGTGTTTTCCCCAATGTCAAAGTGAGAATCAATTGTCTCTTGGAATTGATCAAGTTTTCCAAGTCAGAAAACTCGAAATTAAAACGATTATCTGAATCATATTTAACGAAAAGAATTAGTTTTAGTTTAAGAAGAATTTTGAGTGACTTGAGATTGCTTGATAAATGCCCCGTATCATTTATTCAACAAAAAGAATTGCTCATTATTCTCAATGGATTAAAAGATTTCAAGTCGCATGAAAACCAACTGGATTTCAACAAATTGAACCGGTTGCTCATACAGCTCATACCGCAAAGTGATAAAATAAGAGGTATCAAAGAGGTTCTACCACTAATCTTTAGTAACTACAAAGAAATATAAGCTTTTTAGTATTTACCATATATTCATATCGCCTTATTTGCTTTTTCTCTTATTTTTCTTCTTGGAAGAAGAGTGGGTTGAAGATGAGTTTGCCAAATGAGAAATGTTGTTGATAGCAGGTGACGAGGCTGACGAGGCTGCAGTTGTAGCGGTATTTGAATCTTCTACTGCTGTTCTTGCGGTTGTTGGAGAAGTAGCGGAATTGGTTGTAAAGTTGGCAGTTGCAGTCGAAACGGTGGATGAAGTAGATGAGGATCTTTTCCTGTTGATTAACTCCAAAGCACTTTCACCAACCTTCAATGCTGACTCGCCGAGTTTGACAGCACCGGGTTTGATATTTTCCTCAACAAACGGTTGCACTGTATCATTAATGAACCCTGGTCTGACTTCTTTCTCAGTGATCAAACCTTGGTTCTTCTCGCTGACGCGAATCAAGTGCTTTTCCAACAACAAGTAGTTTCTCGAGTTGGCTTTGTAAGCAATCTCAATCACCGAACCGACAAACGGAATCAAACTCAAGCCAAAGTCAATGGCGATGTTGACAATAAACAAGCATTGCAAGTCAAGCGGGAACCCGTCATCCAACTTTCTTGCTAACAACAACAATTGTAACGACCAGTAGGTTGAAATTATGCTGCCCAAAACTGGAACAACACCAACTATATTTGTCCATCCAAAGGAAACACCAAGGAAACTAAACCAGTAGTCGTAGCGATAAGCTCTTTTCTTGAACGTTTGCAAGACAAGCTCGTCATTCGATGACAACTTGGGTGGAATTGATCGCTTGACCTTTTGGTACACAACTTCACCGTTTTTATTTGTGGAAATTGGCTTTTGCTCGTAATAGGGATCTTCAACAAAGAATCTATTGAATTGATTATCTCTAATAATTCTATTCATAACATATTTTAATATAAAACTACTCATGATCGATACAATGTTGGAGTTTCCAGTTCAATGTGTTTGAAAATTTCAACCATAATCTATTTTGTTGCTAAACTTATGTAATATTATATAAGGAATGTGGGATTGTTACGTAATCTGAATTTTTACCATCCAGTGACTTTTCTTGCCTGTCACTAATATGCAGGCTTACAATCTACACACCTGTATTAGATGGTTACCTATCACATTTGGTAACCACCAACATATATGTATTACAAGCAGATGTATAGAACGACACGTGACTGAAACTTGGGTTCAAAATCGGATAGAGCCAAATCTCTACATCTTGTTACCATGTCTACTTTCATATTAGTGACCTAATACGTTTTCTAATGTTCTTCCACACAACCATCTCTAGGATCACCGGCATCATCATGAGATAAATATACATTTCAAAATTGGAATCTAATGTGATAATTTTACTTCATCAAGCCTGATACCAGATGATTAGATGGAAAGGAAACACTTGTTAGCCATATTTACTTGTTGCGAATACAGGTCAAGACTGTGCTGTTCTAAGTGCTCGATTTTTTCTCTGTTTTACTGTCATTATTAATTGTTACCATCACTCCCCTATTGGACCAGTTGACATTACTTTCGTCTACTGGTTGCTGCACAAGTTCGTATAATAGCTTTTTTCAAAGGTTTCTTGTTCCGCAATCGTCCCTATTTTTTTTACCCAACAAAGCTAAAAAATCACTCTTTTGAAATCCGAAATATTCTCTATACGAGTACAGGTTAAGTTTACTAAATAGTCAATTCTGCCAGTTACTGAAATTAACGAGCTTGGGAAATCTCATTTCATCTCATGCAAGCAATTAAAACTTTTATTAGCACGTTTGTTTTATGAGCGAGACCCTGAACATCATGTTACCAATCATATAGTAAACATAAAGCATGAAAAGTAGAAAAATACTGCCAATCGACCCTTGCAAGGTGACTAGATCATACTTTAATCCCCAGAGTATACACATGGCAGTAAAACCACTAACTGTACATCTGGTGAAAGTAGATTGCTGCCGCCATTTGTCGTCAAAAGTTGCAAAATGCAAATGTACCAACTTGGTAGCAAAACGCATGTGAAGAAAAATAACTCCTCAAATCTAATATCGTGATTAAACTTCTAGCTAAATACTTTTCACACAATAAATTGAACGATCTGAGACTTAAATTCAAGATCTACATTTAAAATCTTATCCCTGTAATTTATATTGTTATTATGGTTGTCAGATCTATACTATATAGGGTAGGCAGACAGGTACCAATCATACACGGATTCATTCCAGAGCAACCACCAAACCACCAGAATGAGCAACCTCAAAATCAAGATACAAATACTGAGGATGAATACAGCGACGATGATATTAAACCAATCCAGATTCAAGAGAGTCCCAAAGATAAAATCCATTCAAAGATTATAAACAACCGGGTTTCCTTAGAGCAACAATGCGATGAAAAGATATTCGATTCGCCTAGAAGACCAAGTCATTTGAGTCGAATAGATAATGGACCTATGGTGTCTGTATCTTCAAGGTTGTCAAGACGGAAAACCAGTGATTCCACTGATCTGACCTTAAATCAAAATGAGGTTCTAGATGAAGACACCTATCCTTCATCTGAGGCGGAAGAGCCTAATCAGGACACAATCAACTTGTTTCTCAATGATCAAAATAAAAAATATCAATTTGATGACTTGATTACTAAAAACTTGGATGCCGTGTTGAATGAACAGCCAAAACAAAAGTTGGGAGCAAATAACAATTTATTCAAACTTATTTATGATAACAAATCTATTATAGCTGCTGGGTTATATGAAATTGGTAAAGAAAAATTGGTGTCGAGTTTGCCTCAAATTCCCTTTTTAACAAGACAAGCTAGTAGCAAAGTAGTAGTTGATGATATTAAGCCGCCGGTTCTACAAAGTCCATTTGAGACTCGTGCGTTGGTAGAATATGAAGCGATACCGGAGACGGAACAAAATACAATTGATCAACAAGAGTATGATCAGTTAATTAGTCATTTGGATGATGAGATTAAAATCGATATATTCATAGATTCACTAGATAGGGAAACAAAGTTGAATTTGTATCAACTGTTACAAAAAGATTTGAAATTGAATCATTATAACCAATATAATACTCAGTATTTCAAAGATAAAAATGTATCAACAATCGATAAACTACAAATGTTTATAATTATTTCCATTAGACTTTTCATGACAGGGTTAAAATTATTAATACCAGTAACAAAATATCTAGTTTACAAGTTTCAAAATAATCAAATGTATATCTTCAACAATAAAAACATGGATAAGCTATTTGACATCATTCTTGGGTTGATGAACTATTTGGATACAAAACTAAATAGCAATGAAGAATTCATTGATAAAATATATCAACACGATTACATAAAAGCAGAGGAAAACTTGGACACGATGTTTCTGGATTTGCAAAACTATTTCAAACCATCGGCAATCAAAGATAAATTGATTCCAAAAGATGATTACATAAAGCTGCAGGTTTATGATTACATGATAGGTAGTGTGACAAAGATGCATGCCACACCATCGCAACAAACGTCAACTTCGTCATCAGTTGACTATAAGAATGATCCAAAGTATAGAATGTATTATAGTAACAGCACAGCTAATCATAGTCTCGGTTATCAGGAAAATGTGTCTGTAATGAAAGCTGCCGAGCAGTTTTTTGGAGAGATGGAATAATTGTATAGATATGTATACGTCAGCTAACGATCAATAATGAGTACATGAAATTTTACTAACCTTAGTGTGTAAAACTAAACATTCTACTTTGAACCCCAGGTGTAGCTGAGAATTATGTCTGAGTCGTTTCATGTATATATAAACATATATATATATTGTGCTTTTACTTCGTTGATAAGTAATTACATGATCCATTCAAACGAGTATAACCTGGAGATGTTCACGTCCATGAACGCCTAGTTCGTTTGAATTATCAGTGACTGTCCAAACTAATTCTATTCAAATGTAGTATAGCTATCCACTATTCAATTGTCAGATTGATTGTCGAAATTCTATCGATTTATCGATGCTTATAAACAAAGAAAACTCAATTAGACACACTTATTTTATCTTGGGCTAAAACGTGTTTGGTATATACATTTGAATGCTGGATCGTATGCCATCTTGCATTCCGCTTACATTACTTTTAGGTTCGTTTACCAAAGTCTTTTAGTAGCAGAATATTTCCCCTTTAATAGAACGGGTTCGTTTCTATACCCATATGTTGTTATTTTGAGCAAATATTTATTATCTTTTACTTTTTTTATTACAAACGATAAAATACATATTAAGGCATCATTGTGCAATATGCTGTGTAAGTGTTATAACAACAGTTTAATTACAGTTTTCTTTTTTTATCGGTTTTGTAAACATCAACTCCAAAAGTAACTACAGTTTATTCGCAAACAGTAATGTCTAATTATGTTGAATTCATGAAATATACCACCATGGAAATATTTTAATTGTTGGTTTAATTCAGTAAAACAAAATTTTAATGAAAAAATTCCTGCTTCACTATTGCAAATGATATCAATGCATTCAAAGATATCAAATAAAAAAGCCGTCTAGTAGTAGGAAAGTTTATGCAAGTTTACATCGCTTCATCAAGATTTTGATACAAGGTCCTTGCTTGTAACTTGCTTCTGAAAATTATTTCTCATCTTCGTTTATTTAATTAGCTTTACTTGATCGCGGGGTACCCTCAATTGAGACAATAATAGCTTTAAATTCTTTGCTTGCTGTTCTCAATGATTATTTTCATATTTTACGAAAAGACTGTAGAATGTTCTGTGTTAAGAAATTAGTTTGATTTCATATCTACATGATTCTACGTCACTAGTTTTTTCTGTTGATGCGGAGACAATATATTAACAATTTAAAAATAATGCGCGCCCCATGTGGTGCTATTGAAATTATGCGGTACGTGCGATTAATTGGTCTTTTGTATTGTTTGTTTCCGTTCAAACTCTTTTATTAGCGCCTTTTTATCGCTTAACGAGGTCTTACCTGCTTGATTGTGTTCACCTCATAACCACTTGGAATTTCGAACAAAATAAAAATTATTACATTTTAGAAACTTGAAGGAGTCTAATGAAAATCGTCCAGAGGCGCTTTGACACTAAATTATAGAATCAATCCATGAATTATTTGAAAATGTTATATTGATAAAATTAGTACATTTTTTGAATTGTCATGCGGCGCAAATTTGAGATCTGGTTTCATGCAAGAGCAAAAAAATTGCAAATTTAAATTACAAAAATGCACAAATTTGAAGCAATTAAAGAATTCTGGTATTGTTTGTAAAGAGAGGGGGGGGGCATTGAAAGTTCACTCAAGCTGTTGAAAATTGAAAATTTTATTTTGCTAACGTTCGAGATTTCTAAAATAATGATGGTGTAAAATCAGTGATAATACAATTATTTCTGAAAAATAGACTACATATGTCCAAACAAATGTTACTCAAAATTACAACAGCTTTTCGTTTTGCTTAATCATATTTGAATAGTAAAAGATATGTAAAAATTTCGTACACTCGTTCTGTTAATTTTCTGATAATTTCCTTTTCTAAATTCATGCGATTAAATGCGGCTAGGCTAAAAACTACATGAAAAAAGCATTAGAGAGAGATTCAAAGCTACGAAATCTAATCAAAATACTTTTTGAAATACAGTTGTGATGCAATATGGTTTAGTTCTGAACTACTACTACCTATAACTTTAAGTTTAAGAAAAATTCGAAAAATTTAAGTCAGTGTGCGGCAAAAGTATTGGTGTCCGGTTGTTGTTTCGTAAGTTTTCTATCGCAACAAATCTAAAATTAGTTTATAGTTGTTGAACAAAAAGTGATGAATAGTTGATTAAAAATTATTGCTTGAATTGAATTCCGGACTAAATTATACCTTGTTGCTTCAATTGTATGCACCTTAATGCCGTTGGTGTTACCTAGCCACTAAAAGAAATTAGAGTATGATAGTTAAATATTGAACTGCATAAGTCAACTGTACCTGTGAATGTGGAGAGAGCATGATAGATTGTTAGCCTGATCAAAGACTCTCCCCTGTTAGAGTTTATTGTTAATGTTATGACATGTGTAGTCTATTTTTTAAAGTTTTCCTACCTGTGGAAGACGTAAACTAGACAAATTTGTGTCACAATAGTGACATTAATTGTAGTTGCAACTAATGCACATTTCAAAAAGATGAACATTAAGAAAAAAAAGATGAAATATTTGAATATTTTCACAAATTCTTGAAAATAATTTTGATTTTTCCAAGTAGACATCAAAGAACAACAACTAATTACAAACTCTTCTCATAATTCAAATATTACAAACAAGTCTTTTTCCACTTGTGATAATCTTGACAATTCTCCTTAGGTAATTTTAAGTGAACTGTTTCCACATTCATCCGTCCTGTTTTTACCATTAGTATATATGAATTAAGGAGAGAGTGATCTGCGACTTCAACTATTGTTTGATTTTGTAACCCCAAGTTTTTATATTAGATTCTAGAAAAATAAAACAATAGATTTGGTCAATAGATTAAAAAGATTCGATAGCAAGATAAATACTGAAAGGCACGACTCTTAAATAATTTGCAACTACATATAATGATGATGTAACTAAGCTAAAAATGTTTACATAGGACACCAAAAGGCTTTAGAAAAAACACAGTAATTTTGATCTGGAATAAAATTCTCCTAGTTCAACACCTAGGTACGCCCTATATGATGAGTGATGTGAATGTAAAACTTGTCTACAGAAGATGCAGATATGGCAGAGTATGGAATAACTTGAATATTTAGAAAATACAACATTAGACTAAAACACAATCTCAAACTTAGACAAACTAATTTATTTACCCAAAGAAGAAATTGTTGAACCACTACACTACTTTCTTGCATCAAAAACTCGAGTATTTCTCCTATTTTTTATCAAAGATAGTGTACACACGCACAAAAACTATTTCATATAAATATGCATCACAATCCGCTGGCCAATTAAATCTTTTGAATTTTTTTTTTTTTTTTCCTTTCTTCTTCCTTCTCTCTTCTCCTTTTCTTTCCTTCTTTTTTCTTTCTTCCATTTTTTTTTTAATACAAATTTTTAAATTTTTAATTTTTTTTTTATAACTCAACAACTTTTTCCCACTTTAAAAATTTGTTACACTTTAACATCCAACCAACCAACCAACCAACCAACCCACAACTAGAACTATACAAACAATACACAAATTTTCAACAAAACTAATAATAATACCATCATCACAAACAAGTATTTAATTTATATCTTGTTTTCCATCAGTTATTTAGTTTGAAAAGTTCGTTTAGTTTCGTTAGTTTATACTCAAACTCAACAACATATCACTATTATATCGTCAGTATTTTCAGTGAGTTGTTGATTTTTTACACTACTTTTGCCACCCAAAATTTTATTTTTTTTTCTTTCTGAGTCCTTTATTGGTTAATCGGAATTATTATGGCATTGTACACGCAAAATTTAAATTTACCTAATTTAGCTGGTTGTGCTACCAACAAACACGCTACCAAAAAGTTATGTTTGAACAACAGGAAAAGTTTTGTTGGTAACAACAATAAGACATACAACAATTACGACTCGTCGTCTTCCGAGGATAATGAGTCTGACGAAGAAGAGTCTTGTTACGAGAAGGATCAAGGCAGAGCCAAAAGAAAAAGAAGTTTTATCTGTGTTGATAAACACTTGAGTCAAGCAATTAAGCAGTATGAAGATTGTTCGCAGCCAGAGGCAAGAAAGCAGATAATTCCAAGAAGGTTGTCTTCAAACAGCATTGGTGCTAGTAACAATAGCAACAACAATAATATCAATGCTTCTACTTTAAGCGCTACCGCCGATTTGGGTTCATCCTTTGAAGAGGGCTGCGCGTCAATTCCATCATACGATAAACAATCAAGATCGAGATGTTTTGAATACTTGGTATCATCTATTGATGAAGCATGGGCTAGAGTTTGTCAACGTCAAAATAATATAGAAGACGAGTTTTACAAAAATTCTCCATGCTATTCAGTTAATTCAGATTTTGAATACGACGATGGTTCAGAGACAGACCTCACCGATTACGAAGAACACGCCACATCAAACAACAACAACAACAATATTAACAATAAGCAACAACCACCACCACCACCTGCATTTAGACAGAGAATGGTTTCAATTGCAGCATCAGTAAAAGAAGACTCGTCATCATGTCAATTACAACAGTTAAAAGACAGATTAACCAGAGCTAAATACTATTTACAAGATTTGGTTGATTCAGAAAATCATTCAGAAGTTATTTCATTCTGGAAACGTTGGGATATGATCAAGTACGCAACTATTGAGTTAGTTGAAGACGATGACGACGACGAGGTTATTGAAGCCACCATTGAAGAATTAGAAGCTGGTAGATCATTTTTCTAATTAAAGAAGTGTAAACCATTGATAAAGACGGTCAAATAAGTTAAGAGTATTTTATTTCTAAGTGTATTAATATTATTTCAAATTAGGGTTTTTGATTTCAGTTTAAACATATTTATATAGGTTAAAAATTAAATGTACATATACAACAAAATTTTATTATTCTTTCAATCTTTTTTATTATATTCTTTCAATCTTTTTTATTATATTCTTTGTATCTAGTTGCCAAGTGCTCATAATTGTTTACTTGACAAGTTGTTATCTTTTTTTGCCGTCTTTTTTTTCGTTTATTTTCAAGTTACATATCAAAAAGAATGAAAATTTTCAATTTAGGAGCCATTTTCTTGTCACAGCTTTCAATTATCAAAGCAGTTGCATCACCGGATGAATTGAAAATAAGTATGTAATATTTTTCCAAATTATCGCGATCGAGGGTTACTAACAACATGTACATAGAAAAGACAAAAGAAGTTGAGTGCACTCGTAAAACAAAAGCTGGAGATTATATCAGTGTAGATTATGACGGTCTATTAGAAACCGGTAGCAAGTTTGATAGTTCCTATGATAGAGGTGCACCATTACCGTTCCAATTAGGAGTTGGCCAAGTAATTACATGTTGGGACGAGGGATTATTAGACATGTGTATTGGCGAGGAAAGAGAATTATGGTGTCATCCAAATGTAGGTTATGGTAACAGAAAAATGGGACCACTTGCGCCCAACTCAGTATTAATTTTCAAGACCAAATTGGTCGATATTGCTGGAATCGACAAGGAAGAAGAGGGAGAAGGAGAAGAAGAAGAAAAGGAAGAGGATGATGATATAGTCAAAGATGAATTGTAAGTTTTGTGTAAATGTATATAAAAAGTCAAACGATAATATTATTGAGTAGAAAAAAGGTTAAATATATATATATATCGAAGTTTTACAATTTGTTTTTGAAATCAGGGGTAATTTTCTGATAGCATGGCAAGATTTTCAAAACAATTACTGAATTTTATATCATCAAGCAAGAATTTTTCAATTATTTACTCAACATCTGAGTCTATAAGCAGTAATATCAAGAGCATTCATGTATTGGATTCGAGTTTCAATCCTCCACATTTCGGACATTACAGTTTAATAGAGGAAAGTTTAAAATACGATCATACTGAAACTGAACACAAATCAATATTGTTGTTGTTATCGATCAAAAATGCAGATAAAAAGTATCAGCCCGAGTCGTTTGATCATCGATTGGAAATGATGTATTTGATGGCAAAGGAGATTAGTCTCAAGTATCCAATAAATGTATCGATTGGTTTAACCAACCACGCCAAATTTGTTGATAAATCGCTATCCGTATCGCAATACATTGCGAACCCAAGTGTAAGATTAACATTTCTAATTGGCTTTGATACGTTGATACGAATTTTTGATCCCAAATATTACTTGCCCGATAAGTTATCCACCAGTTTAGAAAAATTTATGAAGACAACAAACTTATTTTGTTTGACACGATTTGATGAGCAGTTGTCAACGGATCAACAAAGTGAATACATAAATGATATAAAAACTGGCAAGCATGAGGATATCCCAAGCCATTGGTCGGATAACATTCATTTGATACGTAATGACAAGTATTCAACATTAAGTTCGTCGGAAATCAGAAAGTTAATTTCTACAAATTCAAATTTGGAAAGTTTGTTATTACCAAGTATAAAAGATTATATAATTGAAAACAACCTATACAAATAAATTCAAAATTAATATTAAAATTGAGCTTGTAGTCATGGCAGTCGCTAAATTTTTTGTTGAATCAAAATGTTCATGATTTTTGTGGACACCACTATTGACGTTCTTCTCTTGTTCACCACTGGAGCTTGTTGTTTGTTTCGAAGAGGTTGTAGTTGAAACCACTTTGGTGACAGCAGGCGACGAATCCTTGCCTTCTTCCTTCTCATCGGGCAAATCCATAGGATTATCGCTTTCACCTTTAGTTTGGCTAGTTGATTTTTCATTCTTGGAGTTTGTACATTCCAATCTGCCACCTCTCACAATCAAAGAAATCTCCAGCTTCAACCATCGCTCGCAATCAAACTGTGGCGAAGTCAGTTTTATGATTGCACTTCCTTTGATCAATTTCAACAGTTTGAGCACAACTTCCTTTAATGGACCAACAATTTCTAAAGCACCACCAATGATTTTCAATTTTGAGAAAAAGTTAACTTGTTCAATCAAATTATTATCAATAACCATTAAACCGCCTTCGACCTCATTCAAATTTGGACAGTCAATGTGATTCAAGTTTTCATTCTTCAAGAAACTAAATGTACCTTTTATAACCTCCAATTTTGGGAACCGAACCTGTTGAAAATGGTTTTCAATCAAACTCAATGAATCTTTTGCAACTTGCAACTCATCCAAATTCAAAGTTTCAATATTATTCAAGCTTGTTTTACCAACTGTGCGTAGTTTTGGAAACGAGACTTTGACGTCATTCGAATTAGCACCTATATTCAAAAGGTCAATTTCCTCCACATTACACTCAATAACATCGAGAAATCGGTTATTATTGATATCCAACTTTTTCAAAGAGTCAGTCAAGACCCCACTAAATCCCGTCAATGAAGTATCTGAAATTTTTATACTTTCGATACCTTGGATCTCATTGTTGAAATGAACGTTTGATAATATCGGTAATATCGTCCAGTCCAACACATTGACCCATTTTAATTTGGGCAATGAGATTAGTGATAACGACGTTAACTCAAATAACGAAAAGTCAAAACTAATCAATTCCAAATTTGGCGCTTCGATTCGAACCAATTCAGGTGACTTTGAAATCTTTATATTACCCAAAATTTTCTCAATTTCAATTGTGATGATAGGATAACTATATTCCGAAATGATCAAGTCTCCAATTAGCACTTTACAGTTTGAAATTTGATTAAATTCTTCTGGCGAATGAATATTAAATTCCTTCTGTTTACAATGGGATGGAATATCAGTTTCAATGTCTAACGATGGTGGCAGCTCTAATGCAAACACAACTTTATAAAACAAAAATACATATAATGATAAAATCAAACTTTTCATCTTTGTTCAGGGTGAAACTCAAATTTGTGCGTTTATTTATATAAACTTTGGTACAAAAAAATTTTTGCACCCATTATGCATAACAAAGTTGCAATGTTAACAAATTTATGAAAATAAGTTATGATCAGTGATTAATAGCATTACAAAATCATTCGGAATAATATAATCTTGATCATTATCTAATATGTAAACTAGCCACAGTTGAATCAAACTGTTTATTATTATGTCGAATATTCTTGACTTTGCTTTGACCAAATAAGCTTACACTTTAGCTGAAACATTTTACCAGACTTAGTCTCTTGAGTCATTACAGACGTCAAGTCAATTATTCTTCCCTGCATATCTAATTGCGCAATTTCTTGTTTTAAGACGCTAAAAAAGAAGACAACAATTGTTTTATGAGTCCCCAATGAGTTTATAGGACATCAGTTCAAAATTATGAAGCCAGCTCGATCACTAGTTGTAAGTGGTAGATCATTTAACCGGTAGCGCGAGAGCTTTTTCTATTATCATCGTGTTATAACCAAATCTTCTTTTAGATTGGAGTGAGCGAAAATTAATTAAGCAACACAACCAACACAAGATCATGTCAATTGTATCGACGTCATTAATCGTGGCATCACTCCTCACTGTGGGCGGATACATGTTATTCACAGGTGCTGGTGAGTCATTCAACGTCGGAGAATTTTTAGAAACTACGTCCCCATATATGTGGGCATCACTAGGTATTGGCTCATGTATTGGATTCTCAGTCGTAGGTGCAGCCTGGGGGATATTCATAACTGGTACTTCCATATTGGGAGCAGGTGTGAAGCAGCCTAGAATCACCACCAAGAACTTGATTTCAATTATTTTCTGTGAAGTTGTCGCTATTTACGGCTTGATCATGGCGATCGTGTTCAGCTCCAAGTTGACTAGTGTGAACTCACAAGCATTATATTCAAAGGAAAACTTGTATACTGGTTATTCATTGTTTTGGGCGGGCGTCACAGTTGGAATTTCAAACTTGATTTGTGGTGTTGCTGTTGGTATAACTGGTTCAACTGCCGCAATCAGTGATGCCGCCGATTCATCATTATTTGTCAAAATTTTGGTTGTCGAAATTTTCGGTTCCGTTCTAGGATTGTTTGGATTGATTGTTGGGTTGTTAATGACTGGTAAAGCTCAAGAATTCCAATAATAGACATAAAAACTTTGCATGGAAATTATTTATAAAACTAAACAAACAAACAACTAAATAAATAAATTTACCTTTGACAAGCAGATATAGATCTACCTATGCATCTTATCTTCATTTTTACATATGTATAATTTTAGAGTTTCAATTTTTATATTCTCATTTATCCATCTATTTCCATATAATCTGGATTTTTCTTTAATATTACAATACCTTCCAACGAATGATTCAAACTTATAAATTCTTCATTTTCTAATTCGGCTCGCTCACCATAATTTAATAACACTGGTGTTGATTGTGTGACCCAACCAGTTATCGTTTTTGGTTTACCAGCTTGCCCAACAACATCAACCGCTTGACCAACTCTTACATTCACTTTTATTGGTTTTAATTCTTCATCGACAGTGATCAACATTCTTGGTTTTATAGCTGGAGTCAAATAATATAACAATTGATGAGTCGTTTCATTCGTGGAATCAGACAAGATAAATTGTTTTGGATCTAATAGAGCAATCGAGATTGTCAATAACGATGCCAAACTGATCTTGGATAAAATTGTACGCTGTGAGTTGAATGGTGTCAAGGTTAATGTACCTTTACCAAGGTGCAAGATACCTTGTGCTATTCTGACCATAAATAATGTATCCTGGGATTTAACATAGTATGAAGCCAATTGTCTTAACAACTGTGCCAATCTTGCATTGTTTGTACCGGCACCAACCAATCCCATCGAATAAATCGAATTTTGTGCAACTTCCAAATCCGGATCATGCGAGTATCTTGATAAAGTTTCAAATACTTTCATTTGGGGATTGGATGTCGAGACTAATCCCATTGCCAATGGGACAGCTCTACGGATTAACGAGTTACCATAATGCATCAAATGACCAAAATGACGCAACGACATATCTTGACCAATATCTTCACCCATGGCAATGCACGCAAGTCCTAGAACAGCTATACCTTGATATAATTCTTCACCTTCTTCAATGACTTCTTCTTTTGTAGTTGATTCGTCTTTTGTCGATTCTTCCTTTTTCGTCTCATCAGCAGGTTCAGTTGTTTCATCTTCATCTTCATCATCTTCATTTTCTTCCTTCTTTTGATCCTCTTCAGATTGCTCCAATCTTTTCTCTTGCTCCAATTGATCTTTAGGTTTAGCAGTACACATTTGCAACAAAGCTTGGATTTGTAACACATTTCCGGTACCTGCATAAGCACATATATTAACCAATACTTTCAAAGTCTTGCTGATTGGATGTTCTATTGCGTCAATAGTTTCCAACACATCTTCGGCATGTTCTGTCTTACCCATATACAATATTCCCAAACCTAATGACATGAATTTTATATACGGATTGGTAAGTTGAGTGAAATCTCTTTCCAACAACGTTTGTAAAATAGTTGACGTAATGTCTCCATGACAAGTACCTACAAACACATGACCCAAAGCCAAGGCAGCAAGACACGATACTTCCAACGATATGTCCAAATCAGACACTAACGGCAATAACAAGTTCAACACTTCTTCATTCGCGGTTCCAGCAAATGCAATACCTAACCCATTTATAGCTGATGTCTGAAACAACTTATTTGGCTCATGTATGTATTCTTGCAATAATGCTAATGCAGCGTCAACTTCATCATGGACATTAGATGAAACTATACCTGTACCTAACAATGCACCGGCCTTGATTTCTGCATCCTCTGAATAAGTATATTTATCCAAAACTTGTAAACCTTCATTTGTGTCCCATTGATGAATTGAACCCAAAGAGGCGGTCGTTGAAATCATACCACTACCTTTTGTTTTATATATCCAAGATTTATTGTCTTCATCAGTTTGAATTAACTTATCATTACCAAAACCCAAGTTCAAGAATGCATTAACAAATGAAGCAGCCAAGTTTTGCTTGGCAGAATCTATTGAACCAGCTGTTCCCAAACCAAATTTGGAATTTTCCAAGTGTGACTTGTAGATATCTTCTGGTATTTTTGCATCCAATAAATTCAATTCTTTAGTTAGATAATGAAAATATTCCGACAATTTAACATTTGATATACATTCTTGAACGTCTTGATTTTCTTCATATTTGAAATTGTTATTTGTTTGCGATAATATAAATCCCAATTGTTTATGAATCAATTCATCATTTGTTGATTGGAAAATTTGCTTTATCAAGTTTGAATCATCCAACTTTATAGCAATTGTTAATGCTTGTGTTAATTGATTCTGATTTAAATATATGTTGAAAGCAGTACTCAAAAATGCAACATCATCAGGTGGTGCTAAATACGGTACTACGCTTTGAACATAAAGACAAACTCTTGCAAATGTATTTTCGTCAACAAATTCAGGTAATTTATCAATGGATTCGATTTCCAACAACAAATCAACAGCATCTTCCTCAGCATTATGTTTCAAAAAGAAAGGTACAATCTTCAAAGCCAATGTTGTCAATTTTGAAACCAATTTTTCATCAATGCCCAAATTCTCTTGATAAGAGGATCCAATTTCTAATGCCAAATGACGCATGTACTCATGACCCCAATCTGAAATTGTATCGTCAGATGATAATAATCTATATTTCAAACTATCTTTTTTACCTTCATCTGAATATGTCATTGCTAAAACAGATAAAATATCCGCCAATTGTAATACAATTTCGTCATGTTGACTATATTTCAAAGTCCAATCCTGATACAATTTAGTTAACGATGGATAATGAGGTCTCAAAAATTTCAATGGTTTTGGAACTGCAGTCATTGAAGTTGTAGACTCTTTAATGAAAGTTTTCAATTCTTTTAAACTTTTTAAGTATAAATCTTTTTGTTGATTTGATTCAACCAATTTTTCAACCAAGGATTCCAACTCATCTTTCAAACGCTGATCTTCCTCGGACAATTCTTCTTCTTGTTTAACTTTAGAATCTTTCTTCAGGTCTTTCTCAACAATCAGTTCTTTTTGCTCTTGAACTGGTGCCATTGTGGATTAAAGTTTGTTGAAATAATTGTTTGCCACTTTTGACAGTCAAAAAAAAAAGATCCAAAAAAAAAATACTTCTCACACTACTTGAAGGAACACGCTACCACGAGGTATATCCAACAAATTGCAGCCATTGCAAGCCTTAAAATTGATAAAGATAATGAAATATGAAATAGATAAAGTTATGTTGGTATAACCGGTCAATTTACAGTTTGCAAAACAAACTTTAAAAAAACATTGGAGTCAAGGAGGATAACGAATTCTGATAATATAAGTGCAATTACTACAAAATGCAGTTGCTATACTGAATTCATTAATTGAAACTGCATCTGATTATGTTATATTCAATCATGAATGTTATTGATGACTAATCAATATCCCCCGCCCCCGTTTTAAACATTCGTATACGTTGCACAACAATGAAAAAAGAGACATCAAAGATTAGAAAGTTGTTGTACTTTGAGTATACTTTTATGCTGTTTCTGAAAGTTGTCACGTTTCATCGTGAAACAGATATCTAGAAGAAACTGATGCTCAAGTTTTTGCTCGACTTAAAAAGTAAAAATGATTCAATTTTTTGTTTCGTTGATTACACATTTACGCATCTATACCAGTGAAAATCAGTCAATATATTCTTGTGTTCAGATGACATCGTTTCACCTCCTGATTTGCAACCGATTTGAATTGTTTTAGAGTTCCCGATTTGGCAAGGTATTGTATATGCAGTACGTGTATTTATAAATTTATATTTTCACTCTTCTAAAAATTAGAACAAACAAATCAATATGGATAGGATATTTTATAAAGCAAATCTCAATGATCCTATAACCAACTACCCTATATATATATTTGACACTTCGTATTTGCCATCACCTGAAGACATCAACTATGATGAATTTATAATAACATTGATGAATTTTTTACCTTTAAAACCATATGTTTTGGTTATTTTTAGCTGCGGATTAAACAAGCTTAGTTGGATATGGGGCCTTAAATTTCTTAAGAATTTGATGGACCTAAATAACAACTACCACGACTTACGGAAACTAATCAAGATTTTCATAGTTCATGATTCGTGGTTTTTGAAAAGTTTAACATCGATTTTATACAACTTCAATTCAACAAGAAAAAACATTGAAAACATAAATCGAATACTAGACACGTTTACAATCAATGACACCAACCCGCAAGATCAAAGACAAACCGTGGTTATCCATTGTAAGACATTGACTGAGTTGAGTCATTACTTGAATATAACAAGATTGAAAATATCGTTGAATATTTACAAATATGATTTACAGTTTGAATCGGAGATAAAACCTTCAATGACAATACTACCAATTATAAATCCAACCGTTACACTAAATAAATCCAAATTTCCAATATTCAATCATCATTTATATCAATTGTTCAATATTGTGAATGAAAATTGTACTCGAATAGAATTGATTTTTTACAAACCCGGTAATAAGGTAAATAACGATATATTGTATCAATGTATTTTGAGAAACCAGTTGATCTGGATAAACGACTGGGATTTATATAGTATATCAACAACATTCAAGAAAATCTTGACCGAATTACCGTATCCGTTAATTGATATAACAATGATTGAATTGCCAATAGAAAATGATTCGAAATACTACCTAAGAATATTCAAGAAAATAGTTTCGAACTTGAAGTCAAATGATCAAACCGAAAATTATCATGTATTATTGTTGCAGTTGTTTCAAATGTTTTACAAAATATACATTAATCACCACATCACAAAGCATACCAGTTCAACTATATCAAAGAGTTTCAATCATTGTTTAAGCCAAATTTCACTATCAAACAAAAACTCAAATCAACTACAAGTTGCCAATAGATTTATAATTGGCTTGATTGAAAATTGGAATTCTATCTCCAGAAGTTTCAAAATTGTTTCAATTCAAGATACGATCAAAGGGAAAAACGAGGTCGACAAACAACATAGATTTGATACCTCATATGATCTAAGCTATGATATAACAATAGACGAGGAAAATGACGAAGAACGTGTTAAATTAAATACAAATAATATCTTACAGGATTTAAAATTAGATGCACCCAAGCCAAAACCCAAACTAAATGATGTGTCAAATATACAGTTACAATATCCACCGCAAAAATATAAATTTCAACCGTCATCAATCGAGAAAAAACCATGCCAAGACGGAGTTTCGGTGGTTACTTCCAAGAAACCAGTCATAAGAGGTAGAAAAGTTGGCCAATTGGCAAAATTATTCGAAGAAAGGTCTCAAGGTATGGAAATATTGAATAAAATGTAAAATCACAAAGACATCAAACATAATAGTATAAAATAGATATGACAACTCTTTCTTTCTTACTTTGTTTTTGTTTCTTTTTTTTTTTTCTTATTCACCAACTAGCCTGCTATCAATGTTATCCATCGATAAATCGCTATTATCATAATGGCCGTGATTGTGACGCGTAGCATTTGCAACAGCAGCAATTGCAGCAGCAGCCGTACTATCGCTATCATTTAAACCATGATCTTGCAAATGCTGTTGGTACTGATGATATTGATTTTCGTCCAATTGGTGTTGGAATTGACGTTGGAACTCTTCTTGTTGTAATTCGGAAGCTTGTTTGTTATGTACTTGATGCGGTAATTGCTGTTGTAATTGTTGTTGTAGTTGTTGTTGTTGTTGGCTTGTGAGACGTTGCTGCTGGCGATGATGGAGTCTTTGTTGTTGTTGCTGCTGCTGTTGCTGGTGATGTACCGAGTGCTGTTGTGGATGGTAGTCTGGAAATTCTGACGTATCATTTTGTAAGAATGCATTTGCACTTGCGGCAGCAGCAACGGCAGCAACAGCATCGACGGCATCTGAAGCGCTATTTGAATTAGATGCACCAGTAATATCATTAGCATTTGCATTACCACCAGTAGCAGCAGAAGCAGCAGCGGCGGCGGCAGCAGCCTCCTGAGCTTTTCTTCTATAAGTTGCATTTGCAATTCTTGATGGATTATTAAATCCAAATCTAGAATTTTGCTTCTTCAATTTTCTTTTATAACCTCGAATTTCATTGTAAATATCTTCACGTTTGATCAAGACATCAGGATATTGCTCTTTAATTTTGGATTCAATATGCGATGGTTTTGTGCCAACTTTATACAAATCTAAAATCAACAAATTCAATTCATCGCTTCTTTTTCTCAACATTGGATGGTTGCTTAATGGGTCCAATTGAGGATGATTATGTTCATTGCAAGTAGTTCTAAGATTCCAGACACCAGTAGATTTTTTAAAACTAGCAGTCATTGCAAATGGACATTTCAACTTTTTCGTTTTTGTATCAGGATCTAACATATAACCATCACCAACATCGATTTGTCTGCTTGTATCAATCTTTTTCGATTTTTTATGACGATATCTACCACCCAATTCACAGGTATAATAAATTGCTTTCTTGTTTGAATGAGCAATGACTACACCAAATCCATTATCTCTTGCAAATTCAGCAATAAATTCGTTTAACTCGTCACGATTACTGAAAACTTGATCAGGATATGGACGTGTAATTAAATTACCTTCAGCCGTAATTGTATTTTCTTTCACCGGGTAAATTTTCGATTTGGAATCGATAATTGGTTCTGGAATTTGTATGTTGTACTCTGATAATTCGGGTGAACTTTCAAGGTCAGTGTTACTCAAATGAGACTGGGGTATATACTGTTGCTGCTGTTGGAGTTGTTGATGCTGTGCTTGTTGGTGTAAATGGTGTTGTTGGTGCAACTGGTGATGATGCTGCTGCTGCTGTTGTTGTTGTTGTTGTTGCTGCTGCTGCTGTTGTTGTTGTTGTTGTTGTTGTTGATGTTGCAATTGTAATTGTTGATGTTGAGTTAACTGCTGATATTTGTTGATATCATAATTATTTTTCATATTTCTCTTACCATTGTTGTTATTATTATTAGATGGAGGTGATGTTGTTGTTGCTGATGTTGTTGATAAATCCTCCAATTTTAGCCTTGAGTGATGTGATGAATCATCGACATTTTGTAATAATTGGTCATCAATATTACTTGAGTAATCGTTATCTTGAGCTGACATTTATATTTGTAAATTTTGCAACCACTTGTTTGTTTTAGAAAGGGGATATAATACACTACTTAATTGATTTATGATATATACCACACTACTATTATTTGAATTGGTAATAAATACACACACAACAATATAGAAAAGGAAAAAACAAAGTAGTGTTTCGTTTATAAAAATTTTTTTTTTTGTTGTCGTTCAATCATGACAAAGATAAAAACACACATCGCAAATAAACTATGGGTGCATGGATGTAAGCGTGCATTTGTTTACAAAAACTAATTAGGTTATGACTAGAATAAGGCTAAATATGGGTGTATGGATGCGATTACCCAAACGGGTATTATAAATAAATAATAGTGCACTAATTAAAAACCAAGACTGCATTATTCCAACTGGAGGTAATTTCTAGCCCAAGTGGGCAAAATAAATGAACTTTTATGAATATCAAACGAATAGTATTTAAATAATTTTGATTCTGATTCCTTTGAGAATTTATTAACAGGATTAGTTAAATCAATATCATTGTTCATTGTTGCAATGATCAAACCTAATTGACCAGACGTATAACTTGGCATGTAACATTGAGCATAAGCGAGGTTGGAGAACACTTGCTTACCTTTAATTATCAACTGTTTCAAGTAGTCTATATTTAGCCATATATTTTCAGACGACTGCATAATTACAATACCGTCAGGATTCAAGCAGTTTTTCAACATTTTGAAATAATTCACCTCAAAAAATTCTTGTGCTGGACCTTCGGGGTCGGAACTATCAGTTATAATTACATCAAATTTATCTTTTGTTGTATTCAAATATTTGAAGCCATCATCGATTATAAGATTGACATTTTTATGATTATGATATTTGGCCATTTGAGGTAGAAATTTTTTACTCAACTCGATAACCATATCGTCAATTTCAACCATTGTTATCGATTCAATTAAATTTGATTCATTAAATTCGATATGTTTAACTAATTCTCTGATTACACCACAGTCTCCACCTCCAATCACCAAAACTTTCTTTGGTTGGGGATGCGACATGATTGGTAAGTTTGTAATTAACTCTTGATAAGCAAATTCATCTTTTTCAGTGCATTGTATGATGCCATTCAACACTAATACATTACCAAAATTTGTTGATTTGAAAATTAATATATCTTGATATGGTGATTTTGTATGGTACAAAATAGAATCTATTTGTAATCCAAATGCTTGACCCGGAAATGATTCCTTTGATTTCTCGTAAAACCAATAAGAAGAATCTTGTTTATGAAAGGTGATGGAATCATGGCTAAAAGTTGATATATCAATATTTTGAATTTTTAATTTTGACATGGTGATAGCTGTGATTTATTAGCAAGTAGTATTAGTTTGTTAGCTCCGAATCAAGTAATAACAGACAAAGTTGGGTTCTTAGATCTGATTAAGATGTAATAATAATTTTTTTTTTTTTTATTTTTCATTAATTTTGTGCGATGTTGTAGTTTGATAAATCAAGATATTTATCGTGTGAGATTTAAAGTAAAAAAAATATTGTGTTGCAAGTAGTGATCATTTTGCAACCAACTTGTATATATGTTAGGATCTAACAGTATTCTCAAACAAAATTGTTTATGATATAACGAAAGGTTGCTCTAATAAAACTTGAATTTACTGTGCATTCAATCACCAAGATTCTCGCTTACTTAGACTATAGTCTCTTTGATAATTTAAATCCAATACTTATTAGAGAATAAGTTGATTAACTAGATATCACCACTATAGAGATTACATGTGAATTGTTATCAATAATTTAATCGTTGCACTTGATAATTGTTTGACGATATACGTGGTACATGTCAATCCACAATTTACAATCATAATTGTCATTGGAACAGTCTTAAAAGTCAACCTGGTGAATTAATCTCAAAGAAAATTGTAAAGTCAATTGAATCAATAACTACTGTTAATGAAAGAAACGAAACAAAAAATATCCAAACACAGTTGTTTCGGAGTATAATAACCGAAATTCAATGGCAACAAACGTACCAATACAAACTGACAAATTCAAAGTTAACTTGCATACAGAGTTGTATTACATAATTTGCTCACTATCGTATAAATTCCAAGCGTCCTCGACTAAACCCGACATCAATTTTATAAAAGGAAATAGAAGGAGAACTTTTTCCACAGGTATTACATAAGCAAACAGCCAATTTTAAAATTTAAATTTTGAGGGAATTTTTACATTCTGAAAATAAATATGCATCTTCGATACCAGACGACTGTGAAAAATGCTTCAACAGTACTACTATATTATTGTACCTTTGAAAAGGCGAATCATGTAAGAAAAGAAAAACTTTGCTTGTCAAGTTAATGTGCTATGACCTCTTAACACAGAAGTAACTTTATTATATTTCAGTCCCAATGTAAAGGTCAAACCTAAATTTCAAAGTCGTGTACAAAGGTACTTTTTATAAACAAAAAAAAAAAATTTAAAATTTTTTGGGTCACACACTTCATCAATATTTTTACTAAACCCACACTTGATCCATACACACACATGTTACATGCTCTCTTGTTCATTTTCTAAGCAAAAATCTATTAAATTGAAACGATAATCATTATTTACCAACTACTAAAACTTTTCGAGCTTATCAGCACCACTCTAATACATTAGATAATTTTACTCGAGTTTATTGATTCATAAATCAAAAGTACTTGGATACTCCATCGTCATACTTAAAGTAAACTAACAACTTTTTATACATATAGATAAATTGCACATACTCAAATTGGTTCTCAACAACATACTTTTAATTTGAGGGAAGTAACACCATGGCTAACACGATATTGCAACTGCTGCCCGAGGCACGGAAAAACCATCATTATCGTCAAGAATACAACACAGTCACATCAATATCTTTTTTCATAATATCAATTATAATAAATTATATTAGGAATTATATATCATATTTTTATTTCATTGTTGCCAATACAAATAACAATCACTTGATTATACAGGACAATATAGCATCAAACAAAAAGGCGGAAGATTCACCAAAGACAATTTCAAACTCAAATAATGATATATTTCCAAGTTTAAATTTACACAACACTGAAAAACTACAAAAAGAATCGAAAGCGACTGATTATACTCCTGTAACCTGTTCTATGGGCTTGACCACTAGATTAGTGCCAATCAAGAATGAGAACGGTGATTTGGAATGGGTCTTCACCGAAGACGATTCAAAACTACAATTTAATAATGAAAACAATAATACAAAGTTACCTGATCCACCAAAAGACGATAGTAGCAAGAAAATAAATTATTTAACACCTACAGCATCTAATGAATCAACAAAGGAGACGCCACTAAGTACCATTTCACCTTTGACAGAAGAAGACGAAGAAACAAGTGGAGTGAGTGGAGATAATGATAATGATAACGACCATGACCATGACCACGATAATGAAGTAGATGAAGAAAATAAAACCTATCAATGTCCTCATTGTGAAGCAAATTTCAAAATTAGAGGTTATTTAACCAGACATTTGAAGAAACATTCACCTAAAAAGGCTTATTCATGCCCATTTCATAACAAAAGTATCTATATTGACGAGAATAACATTACTCACAAGTGTCATCCAAGTGGTGGGTTTTCAAGGAGAGATACTTACAAGACTCATTTGAAATCGAGACATTTTAAGTATCCAAAGGGTACAAAAACCAAAGATCGTGCCAATTCACAGGGTAATTGTTCCATGTGTGGAGAATTTTTCAATAGTGCTGAGATTTGGTGTGAAATGCACGTTGAAGGTGGTGAATGTAAATTTTTGCCGGTTGGTTATAAAGGTAAGAGTAGAATAAAAAACAAATTACGTAAACAATTGCAAAAGAATAAACAAGTCGATCCTGAACTTTTGCCTTATGCTTCGAAAGTGATACAAGAAGTCAAGGAATTGAAACAACAGCAACAAATGAAGAAGAAGCAGCAGCAACAGATTGGGTTGAATAACAGTGTATCTTCATCTCAAGAGTCTATAAACACACCTAGTTCAATGACTTCATCGGTTTATGAATCCAGTCCATATACACCACAATCTTCCAAGTCACCGTTGGAATATAATGTCAAACCACAACAACCACAACCACAACCGCAACCATTGAATCACCATTATCAAGACCAACAAGCAAACTATTGCAATATGATTCCACAGAATAATATGCAGCATCCATTAAATCAACAATATGTCGTACCCATGGTCATGAGTCCATTTTATACTTTTGATCAAATCCAAACAGCACATCAACCAAAAAATTTCCTACAATGTAATAATGATTATGATGACGATTACTGTTTAGATATAGACCAATTGACTTATACGTACAGTTATTAAAAATATAAGAAATGATTAGTTCTAAGACGTAGAGTACTCTTTTTATCGGTTTTGTTACAATCTATAAATTTAAATACACCTCGCAATCGAAGCACACTATTCTACTTACTTGTGCAAACGGTATTTGTAACAGTGATCATTTGAAAATATCATCAATTGCACTTTTCTTTTTCTTCTTTTTCAGCTTCTTCTTTTCACCAAATATGTCATTAATTGAAGTATCCTTTCTCTTTCGCTTTTTCGAATGATCATCATGTTTAACCGGTAGTTGTTGAGGCAAACTTGGCTCTACTTTACTCTCCTCAATGATCACTTCTTCACCAAATTCTTCATTATGGTTATCCTGTTCTATCCTTATTTTTGATAACTTTTTTTGATTGACATTCGGTATTCGATTTAAAAGATCGCTTATTTTAGACAATGACCCAATCAAGCTAAATCCAAGGGTGATGAACTGGCCTAATGCCAATATAGAGTTAAAAGCCCAATATGCATTTCGAAACACTTTGCCAATTAAGTAATTGGATATCTTGATAATTTGACCTGACTTGAATTCGATTTTGGCGTGTGATGATATTCGATTTATATCGATTTGAAGTTTTAGAATTTTACGCAAATTTCTTACTAGAATATTCACGTATACAAACCATTTCTGCTGACGATGCTGATTTTTCGATCGATGGTATATCAAGTATAGTATTTCGTACTCATTAGTCAACTGTTTGAATGTATCTTGATCCATGTTAGCATTTTTTTTTTGTGAACACAAATTCATATTTTTTTTCCTCATTGCATCATCATCATCATCATCATCTCGTAATGTCAATTATAACACAAGCTAGAGCCTTGTTGGAGACATCACGACCACAAGAAGCTTTAGATTTGTTGAGCAATGAAGCTGGTAATAGTCAGAATGATGTCAAATTTCTATCTATTCTTGGTGAAACACTATTAGAATTGAATCAATTACAGGAAGCTTATGAAATACTAATCAAGGCTTGTGATTTGGATCCACAAGCGAGTGAAGGAGTCGAAAAGTTTTTATATTTGGGGCAAATTATCGGTGGAGTCGATGGGTTGAATTACATCAAAGTAGCATTAGATAAATTGAATAATGATTTGAAAGATAATAGTCTTGATCAGAAATGGATCGTTAATAAACTAAACCAAGGGATATTTGCACAGATTGAGATCTGGATGACGGACTTATGTATGGAGCAAGAGGCAGAAAGTAAATGTAATGAACTAATCAAATTTGCTTTGGAATTAGATTCGGAGAATCCTGAAACTTGGTCGTTATTATCATCGATCAAAATATCACAGCAGTTGAATAATGAAGCGATATCGGCATTGGAGAAATCATGGCTGTTGTTTGAAGTTAAAAAAGAACAATTGAAGCAGTTGCAAAACGAGAATAACGAGAATTGGGAGTACATCGAGTTGGTGCAACCATTATTGACATTGAGTAAGTTTGCAATTGAATTGGAACAATACGACTTATCCTTGTCGATAATTTCCCAGATTCATGATATAAATGATTCCATATTGGATTGCTACTATCTTGAGATTTTATCAAATTTACTCAAATGCAAAAAAATCATAAATCCAAACCCAGACTATCGAGAAACAACAAACTTGGAAGTGAAACAATCACAGGATCCCCAAGTCAAGCAGTTAGTCGATGATATTAAGTTGTCTTTGACTCAAGGTTATAAGATTATAAATTCGAATTTAGTCGAAGATTTTGAACCTGAAGTGGTTGAAACTATTAATGATTTATTAAAAACGTTTGACGGTCCAGTAATGTCAGAATTGTTACCGAAAAGAAATAACGATGACGAAGATGAAGAAAATTGGGAAGACGAAATAGAGTATGAATAGAACTTGTATATTCTTAGTTTTGTATAACATTCTTTAAATCTGAAAAAAATTCATCATGAAAAATATCTAGTTGCATCGACTCAAAATACTGATCAAACTGTTGCTGATTGGGCACTTCATATTTAATTTCTTTAACTGCTTCATTTTTCGATTTCAAATTTTGTACAAACACATTTGTGATTTTGCAAATTTCATCAACAATCCACCAATACGGTGCAAACTGCTCTAATTTTTGTATATAATCTTCGAATTTCAATTCGTCATGATATTGTTCCGTTTGAGAAAGGAGATACTTGTTTTCGTTAACCAACAACCTTGCCTTTTGTTTCAAAGCTATTGACATCGCCAATGACATACACAAGGGAACTAAAGGTATGTTTATGACGTAGTTTTCTGGAATTCGCGATAAATAATACAAAATGTTGGAGCCAGCTCGCAAAGCTATCGCCTCAGGTATACTCTTGGAGATGACACCTGTTTCATAATTCTTCTTTTGAGACACTAAAACCAAGACATTGTTTATGATTCTCGTTAAAAAATGTATAGTGTCAACTATGTACATTTGAGTCGAAGTAGACTCATTCAAAGTGAAGATGAAATTCCGTTGTCTTTCATTCTCACATAACTCAAACTCAATCTTTTGAAACTTGTCAATATCAAATCGAGGTATTTTTGGATTCGAAGTTGCTAGAAACGGAAAATAAATCATTATTATTGTATTTTCAATATTTCTTGCTAATTGAACAATCTTCAATAAGTTCATATCATCATAAGGTAAATCCATATCGAAATCTTCAGATTTCACGAAAAATGGCCTTGTGTTTATTAAACCATTGAATTTATCAAGTATATAACAGCACCACCACAATTTTTTGGTATATGAGTGTAAATCCAAATTTACTTGTGGCGAACGTTTCAAGTGTAATCCGATTGCAGTACACAAGCCGATTGCAGTAGTCAAGTCGTTTGAGCTTTGTTCGTTGCCCCATTTATCGAACCCAAAATGCAAACATAATAATAAATGCAAACCTATTCTCATCAACTTATCCTCGTCTCCCAACTGAGGAGATATTAGTAATATTTGTCGAATCTTGAATTCCAAATCAGTTATTAGCCTTTGCAATTTTTCATTAAACTTTGTTTCATCTTGGGTATTAAATACTTTTGACAAGATTGGTTTCGATAACTTGTCTCGACTTATGACTAAAATCATTGCATATATATACACCGAAATAGCATTGTTGTTGGCGTAGTCGTCCCAAAACAATTGCTCATGAACTATTGGTAAGATGGAATTGATCTTGAAAAAGAACAATTTCAACAATTTGTACTCATCCTGTTTTGAAAATTTAAACTCTTCGTTGCTCAAGGTAAATGCATCAATTGACTTTAGAAACTTGAAAACCTTCGCATCTCTTAAATGTAAGCTATCGGAATTTTGATTAATGTTGTTGATTAATTTTTCTTTATTGTTTTGCACATGCACTCCTTGACCTTGATAGTTCTTATTGTCGTGGTTTGTAATCACAACTTTGGGATCATCATGCAGTAGATAATGGAAAGTTAGGTCGTTATGAGATGATATGTTGAATCCAAACGTATCCTTGAGAAACTTCTTCGTTATTGTACTCATATTTACCTCCGAACTTTGTTTAGCTGGTATATTTTGAGCTAGCGAACATGGTAAGTTGTTCTTGATACAATTTTCACAACCTTTTGTCTCATAAATGTTTGACGAAACATTACATTTAACTTTCTTGATTCTACAATTTTCACAACATTTGAATGCACGTTTTCTTGACTTATAATTGGAGTTGAAAGCAGGAAACACAAACATGTAAATATACAACTACTCCATCAATTATATAATCCAAATATTTTTTTTTTTTTTTTGTTCATTTTGCTTCGCTCTGATGATGACTTAAGCGGTGGAATCATCCTTAAGGGGTTTTTTTTTGTCTACAACTTTAGTCAGTCAATAATTTCAACATTTTGCCAAAATAACGCTACATCCGTGAAACATGAAACCATATCACTGGATCTTAAGGCAAAAAAAAAAAAAAAA
>JAJMKJ010000066.1:0-57613 GCA_030569255.1 Insectozyma sakaeoensis | reverse complement strand
AGGGGGGTTTAGGGGGCAGAGGAGTTCCCCCCCTTTACACAATCTCCTACTCATCACCTACTTCGACTATTTACATGATGTATATATAGATATATATGTAGGTTTGGAGGGTTACTTTTTCCCTCTTGGTAGTTCCTTTTGCCTCTTTCCACCTACCAAACTCTTTACTTTATCAACGTCGCTCTTCACCTCATTCGCCATCATCTTATACCGCCAGAAAACACCGTGTTTGTTTCTCATCTGCTGTTTCTTCTTCTTCAACTCCTTATTTATGATTCCAAACTGCGCATCGTATGGTACACCCGCCTCGGCTTCTTGGAGCGTCTCTTTACCAAATAAGTAATCAAAAACACGCCCATCAGACCAGAAAAACCCCTTTCTGTCAACGACCCACAGCTTGGTCTTCCCTGAGGCCAACTTCTCATTCAACACGAAAAAGAAGAACCCCTTGTCGGATGCGCCGTAGAAGCCCTTTCCCGTCCAGATCCTCGTGGTTTTCCTACGCGATAAATTCTCCAATGGCACCGTGTACACTGGCGTTGGCTTGCCGGGAACCAAGGGGTACCCCGTAAACCTGATAAACTCCTTTGGTCCCGGCATGTACCAAATTCTGCGGACCAATTTGGTGGGGAAAACAGCAGACAAGTAGCTCAACCCAAACACCAATATAGAAGGGACTAAATACATGCCTAGTGAGATAACGTACTCACGTTTCCTAATCACGTCATTCGTCTCCTCCTTCTCATTCTCATTGTACTCCTTGTCACTAAGGAAAAACGCCCACTCCAACAAGACGCAGCCATACACGAAAAACACAAACGAAGCAGCAAAGAATATCAAAAAGTATAATCGGTGCGGCTCGGCCTCGTATATAAGCTCGGGTTTTGTCTTGTTTTTGAGAATTGTAACCACTTGTTTGAAAGTATAGTCTTTTCCAACCTGGGGGACGTTGGGTCTGGGCAATAACGTGGGGACATTCTCCTTCCCCAACGGCCACTTTGGTATCCTATCTTTTAGAGTGTTTGTTTGCACTTGTTCGCCCGGTATGTGCAACTTCAAGTGTTTCCATTCCTCCAGTGATGGCAACTGTTTTTTCGCGTTTGGGTTGGTGGGTAAATCATGATTCTTGTTGGTGGGTAAATCACGATTCTTGTTGGTGAGATTTGAATTGAACCTCAATAGGGACATTGATATCGATATCGATGGCGATGGCGATAACAACAACGCATTGTGTCTGGTGATTCTGGCACCAAGTGTCAATAGAAACATGATATCTAAGGAAAAAAAAAGAAAAATTTTCCCGCTCTGAAAAATACTTGTCTTGATCTATACCATCACTTCTTTTTCTTTGGCACGGCTGATTCTGCTTTCTTCAATTGCACCGGATACTGGCCTATGTACTTTCCGTTCATGTCTCTGAAGGCTTGCAAATAGTCCTCTGCCGACTCAAACGCAACGAAGCCAAACCCCTTGTTTTTCTGGGTCTTGCTATCAATTGGAACATGGCTAGCTGTCATTGACTTATACTTCAGAAACGACACACTGAGGAGGTCGTTGGTGACATCGGGGCCAAGATTCCCCACAAACAAACGAAAGTGTTTGGGGTTCCATTTCGGCTGGTTGTGAACAACAACATTGGTGGTTGAGGAGGAGGAGGAGGAGGAACCTGTCTTCATCGAGTGTAAGAAACTTGCTGCCTTCTTAGCACTGACATGTCTCTTATCCGACCCCTTTTTACCACTTGGCACTGGCGTCTTTGCAACTCTTGACATAATTGAAGGATGGCGGGAAACAAAAAGACAAAAAAAAAAAAACGTACCTCTTCGCTTTCCATGTTTATACTCTCACACTTGTCTGATTTGGTACGAATACCTCCCAACACATTCAACATACCGATCCAGCATGCGATAACGGACGAATTGCACAAGAAGTACTCCAACAAAATTATAGCCAACTTGGGGCTAGTAGTGGCGGTGTGGGACTTGCTAGATATCAAAGATGGCTTGTTAAAGCCCGGCGACGGTGGGTCATACGTCGAGGTAAACTTCAGATGCATCGTGTTCAAACCGTTCCGAGGCGAAGTGTTGACTGGGTGGATCACTGAGTGTACTGCGTTAGGGATCAAGGTGAGATTATCCTTCTTTGACGATATATGGATCCCGCAAAACTACTTATTCGAGAACTGCGAGTTCAAAGAGGTGGAGAAAGCTTGGGTGTGGAACATGGACGGCGACGAACTATATCTAGATATAAACGAGAAAATAAGGTTTAGGGTCGAGGAGGAGAATTTTTACAATGTCAAGCCAAAAACTTCCGACGAAGCTTCGGGCCTACAGGAGGTGAAGAACAAGTTACCCCCGTACTCGATTACCGCCTCGTGTCAAGAATTCGGCATGGGCTGCTGTTCATGGTGGGACGACTAGCTGAAATATAGATGTGTATAGAATATATAATTTTATATATTTCCTTTAAACCTTCAGATTTACTTCATTAATTGTATTGCATGTATTGGCTTGTCGAGCTGAACTTCAAGTTACCTTTAATCACCTTGTCAACCGCCTTCAAGAAATCCTTCTCGTTGGCTACTTTTCTTCTTGCCCGGATGGCAAACATACCAGCTTCGGTACACACCGATCTTAGCTCGGCACCGGTGGCATTGGGACACAATCTAGAAATCAACTCCCATCTTATATCCTTCTCGCAACTCATGGTCTTGGAATGGATTCTAAAGATGTTGGCTCGGCCTTCTAAATCAGGCAACGAGAATTCAACTTTTCTATCGATTCTGCCCGGTCTCAATAACGCTGGATCCAAGGTGTTGGGTCTATTAGTTGCAAACATCACTTTGATATTACCTCTTGGGTCGAACCCGTCCAATTGGGTGATCAACTCCAACATTGTCCTTTGCACCTCGTTATCTCCACCTGCGCCATCGTCGAACCTGGCTCCACCTATGGCATCGACCTCGTCGAAAAATATAATGCACGCCTTCTTGGTTCTTGCCATTTCAAACAATTCTCGAACCATTCTTGCCCCTTCACCAACGTACTTCTGCACCAACTCAGACCCAATGACCCGGATAAATGTCGCATCGGTTCTGTTGGCAACAGCTCTCGCACACAAGGTCTTCCCCGTACCTGGAGGCCCGTACAATAATATACCCTTTGGAGGGTCGATCCCCAACTTGACAAACCTTTCAGGGCTCAACAACGGCAACTCAACAACCTCCCTCAACTTCTCAATCTGCTCCTTGCATCCACCAACATCGCTATAGGTAACGTCGGGCTTTTCTTCAACCGTCATCATCGTCACTGAAGGGTCAATCCGCGGTGGCAACGGCAACTGTATTTCGTACTTGTGTCTATCGACACCGACCCTCATACCTTCTTCTATATCGGTGGGACTGACCCGCTCGCCTAGTCCAACGACAAATTTGGCTATCTGCTTAATGTTAATCACGTACTTCGACTTGGTGTCGGCGTTCTGTAACCCTGTCGTTGACGTTTGTGGCTGCGTCGCCTCTATGATCTTGGTACACCTAGCAACTTGCAACGATTGCTCCTCTTGCATCCTCTGCTTATCGCCCAAAACATCCCATAAATGTGGCGGCGACAACCCGGTGTCACTCTCCTTTATACCGATGTTCTCCTTTATTCTCTCCTCGATATCCTTCAAGTCCTTCTCAATGTGCTTGATCGACGCTGCATATGGCGCCGCACCGTAGGTTTTCAATACTTGTATGTCGCCCTCTGACAATGGCACTATCTTGTCCTGTGTCTTCTCGTCATCCTCCGTGGGAGCAACGTATTTATCCCAATCTGCTTTCGGTGGTGGCATGATAATCTAATATGTGGTGTATACAGTGGCAACAAAGATTGTTATTGACTGAAAAAAAAAAAACACTCCAACTAGGAATCGTTTCGCACGACTAATTAGAGATGGTAGCGTTTGCAATCGATGCTGTGTCAAGGTTATATATATTTATATCTACTTATAAAATCACTAGTATGTTGTCGTTGATGCGGTGTAGATCTCGGATGATGCCACTTTTTTCTCCCTCGTCGTCAGGGTTGGCCGACATCAAATTTAACCCAAAGTCATCCAAATGTTCAATGAGCTCGTTGATCCCTTCGACAATACGACGATGGTTCTTGTTGTGTTCTTGGAGGTTGCCACGCACGTACTTGAGGATATTCAACGACTGCTGGAGGTAGCTGTTGAACTCAGTCACTTTCAACGCAAACTCGTCCTTGTGGTTCTCCAAAAAATATATAAACGCATTGATGCTGTACTTTAATACATTAAACAACTGGCTGTACCAGAATATCGACGACGAGATAGACAACTTGTAATTTGGTTTCGACGTGTTGGCCGCCCTGTCGGACCCAGCAATCATCAACGTGAACGAGTAGAATATGAACTGCGACGCAAATTGTAATGACTTGGTGGCTGAGAGCTGGTCCAACTCAGTTTGAAGGTAAAAACTTTGGAAATATATCCATGGAATCAAATCTTGTAAATCAGGTAGTTGGGTGAACTTCTCTCGTATCTCCTTACTTGTCGTTGTGCCCCATTTTCCAACATCACCAGATATTCTCGACAAGTTTTCGTCCGAGTGGGTCAAATGCGACTCGGTTATTGAATCCTGAAACTTGGCATACGTTATAAAATGGTTGATCAACGAAATATTCTCCTCCTCGTACAACTTGCTTTGAATCTCGTCCTGGGTAATATACCTGTACGATGGAAACTGTGACGGCTTTTTCGATAACAAACTGTACTCTTTATCCAAGTTGTGTAATGACCAAAATACTCGCTGCACCTCGACATCTTGGCTTTTCTTGTACAACTCAAACTTGATCAATGCCCGGTTCAACATCCCAATTAGGTTCCACACTAGATCGCCATTCATGGTGTTGATGCCAAATATAGTTAGCAACAAAAGCAACTTGAAGCCATCAAGGTTGAACTCGTTGAATGAAAAATTTAGCACGTCAATGATATCTATCACATTCTTATCCTTGAATATATCCGCGTAATGATGCGATCCGCACTTGGAATCGTACAACAAGCAGCCAATGCTTATTAGTAGATATATGTCTAGATTCACAATTGATTCTTTGGAAAAATCGATGCGGGATAATTTCTCAAAAAATGCATCTTTATTGATAAAGGGATATTTCAAGGCAAAGTTCTCAAAGTAATTTAACGCAAAAATCTTTGGCAATTCGTTATCGATAGCTTTCAAAGTAGTAAACTCTTCGTTGAAATTAGTCACCCCTATCGATTTCAAACTGTTGTAATTGAATCTATCGACCAAGTCGTCTCTATCAACTTCTTTAGCCCGTCGTAAAGATGACGCCAATGCAGCCGTGGGTATCTTTTTAACCCTTGCAATCTTTCTCCCCATCGTCGTCGTCGTCGTTGCCGGGTCGTCTCTAGCTAGATTCGAATCATCGTTGGACAACAATGACGAAACCGAAATCAACTTGTGACTAGTAAAAGGTTGGCTCTGGTCCTGCTTGCTGGTGGAAATGTGTAATACCTGGCCTTGACCCTGGTCCTGGTCCTGGTCGGCCAAGATGGGACTCTCGATTTTTTTCCTCTTCTTACTCCTGTTGACATACTCACAATCAGCCCCCGTCCTCAAACAGTGGGCACATTTGGGATAAGCCCTAGTACATTTCTTTTTCAATCTGTAGCACCTATTACAATTACTAGGATGGTGTGTTTCCTTGGTCTCCAACTCTGGCGAGCTCCTATCCTTAGTTTCAGTCTCCTCCTTCTCCTCCTCCGCTGCTACTTGTTTCGGCGGGTCTAGCGTCTTTTGTGGTGCTTGTGGCTCTTTTGTGGGTAGGATCGTCCTCAAATTCGATTGATTGGAAACTATCTTAGGCGACGACGACGTCAACGGCTGCGTTTGTGACAACCTAAACTTGCTGGCAATAGTTCCATTGCCCATCAGCTTCTTGTAGTAAAAATCCATCACCGATATGAAATATATGAACTTTTCTGTATTTTTTATTGAAAAAAAAAAAAAAAAAAAAAGAAAATCTGTGGTCATTGCTTGAATTAGTAATTTTTAGCCATTTCTGTGGCGGGTCGGCTTTAATCACGTGATGTGATATTTTTTCATTAAAAAAAGAAAAACCTATTTACACTTTTTTCTCTACAACCACCACAATTCTATGCCGTTTGCAAGGGGATGATGTTTTGATCCTCCTCCTTCTCCTGTTGTTGTTGCAACCTGATTCTTTCGTTTTTGAACGCCTCAACTGCCTTTTCTCTCATTATTTCCAACATTATCGACTGGTCCTTAGGACTATACACTGGGATTGTATCGTGTTGGACCAATTCCAAGTTCCAATGTTTGTCTTCACCTTTTCTGTACTCGTTCTCCCAAAACAACTGGGTGTTTTCCAACTGGAACTCGTCTATAACATGACTCAAGTCAGCAACGGCCTCCTGTGTATACGTTGGTCTGTACTGTCCCGAAAACCATATGTTACCATCATCATTTTTTTTCCTCATGTCGTTTGCTTGTTTTCTCTGTATTACATCCCTGGTTCTCCTCAAGTCTAATAGTCCGTTGAAGGCTGCAACTGCATACTCGTAATTCTTGAAGTTGGCAATACACATGATTCTCCACAAATCCTGTCTTCTCGATGGCTTTCTATTCTGCCAGCTCGTATGTTGAAACTGCTCGTTTATTTGATCCTGGTGGAATGCAGGCACTTGACTGTACAATACTTGTCCCGAGAACAAATTTTTGAAAATGAAAACTTGTGGTGCCAAATCCAAACTTGCCAAGTCGGATTCTGTCTTTCTTTTGCCCTGTGCTATTCTTGCACCTTCTTGTCTTCTCAATTTGAGTTGCTCAATGAGAAACTTTCTCATCTTCTTCTCTGCTCTAGATTTCATCTGACCCATTTTGATAGATTATTAGATGTAGATGCCTGGTTGACCAATTTTTTACAACTGAAAAAATGAAAAAAAAAAAAAAAAATTTTTGTATGTATCAACACAATCTGCTTATTGTTGTTTTATTTTTTCTGTTGACCCAAACATCAACTATCAATGCTTAGATACCTACTATGTCAATTATAACATGTTTACTATACTTGATTTTGGTGATTGCTTTATCGCTATGGAGCTACAAGTACATCTTTACACAAGGCATAATCCACAAGTACTCCGACCATCTAAACATACCCAAGACCCACATAGGTGACTATCTAACAACCATGGCAACAGGTCACAATTTAAACCTAGTGCAGTTGAATATCGACCAACAGGTGCAAGACGACTACAACGACTCGAAACCAGTGCAAAACTGGAATAACCACGATAACCACAAGAACTTGACCGTGGGTGTGTTGTTCAGCATGACTATTTCGTTCAGTATCGGACTTATAACGTTGATGATGTGTGAGTTGGGCAACCACTTCAACGTCAAGGCGAGGTTGGTGTTGTTCAAATTGACGATAAACATTTTAATCTGCTTGCTAGCGGCGCTCATACCGTACTCCATCATCAGCATACTAGTTAACCAAAACTTGACCCCACACAAGTTTGCATCGTTCAAGTTTGCTTCCACTTGTGGGTTATTGCTACTTTGGTTCTTCGTGCTACACAAATGTGGCGACCTAGCGCAGGACTTTAATTCCAACAATGCAAGCTCCAAAACGTTGATTGAACGCAAAATCACCCAGGTCTCAATTGTTGGTATTACAATCTTGGCTATTTTGTCCGGCGTCGGTTCAGCAACAACTCCCTATAACAACTTTGATGTTGAAAGATACTTGAACAGATGTTATGGCATGGACGACCAAAAACCGCAGAAAGTAGGTGAAGACGAGTTAAACGCTGCCATCCAAAACTACAATAACACATCGTTGCTATTGCAAAAGAGAAAAAATGAACTCAACCGTCTACAATCGCTATCGGGGGGCACCATTTACAATTTACCAAAGGAAAACGACTCAAGAGACTTTAATTCATCGAGAAAGTTTGGCACAACAATCCTACACAAGGTCCAATCATTTGCAAACTTATCGAATGCAACGAACACCGAAGAACACAATTTGGACATGGAAATTCAATCGTTGACGAAATTGCGAGAATCACTATATTTGGAGCTAATCAAGACCGTCGAGGTTTTCCAGAAAAATAGCAAAAAAGCCCAACTTTTAGACCACGTCATCTATTGGGGTAACTTTTCCTTTGCCATTTATTGTCTTTATCGAATAATAAATGTGTTTTTCATAAAGCTCCCGTTACTTTATATTTTCAACCCTTCGGAAAAGGTCACCACGGCAGTCATTGAGCCAACCGAAGAAGCGTCGACATCAAATGATGCTTTGGCAATAACGTTGTCCAAGCTAATCTTATCCTTGATCAACCTCCCCATTTCGGAAGCTCAGTTGGTCAATCAACTAAGCTTCGTGTTATCGGGTAGTTTGTTTATCTGCTCGTTTCAAAGTGTGTTGGTAACGTTCCAATCGTTTAGTCGTTTGTTCAACTCGTCAACAACTAGGATTTCAAGAGATTGGTTGAGACATTTGATCGTTGCTGAACTCCTCGGAGTTTACGTCATAGCCACTGCGTTACTCATAAGGACAAATCTTCCAACCAACTTGTCGCATCAAATTTCAAAAATATTGTCGCTATCAGGAACCTCGACCAAGAATCCAAACACAACTCTCGATGAGGTGATATTCATCGATAACTGGTTTGATAAAATTTTTGCCCTATCTTGTTTGGTAACCATCCTTGTAATTGTTGGGAAAAAGTTTGCCAACGAGAGAGACGTGCATTCTAGGTATGATGAAGAGATGTTTATAGAGAACACTGAATATAAATTAGCATAAAACCTCTAGAAAGTGCTAGTTGTAATCCCAGTAGTAGTGTTTTTACAACCAAAAAAATTTTCAGACTACTAGATTATTACTCATAAATTTACAAGATTATTCAATTTAAACAAATTAGATTTTTAGCTAGAAGTTGTAACAGAATGACAGTTTCGAATAGATCTACAAATGTCCCGTTTTCAAGGGAATCATTGGAGTCAGTGTTGAAAAGAAGGTTCTTTTATGCGCCATCATTCGAGCTTTACGGTGGTGTCGCAGGTTTATTTGATTTTGGACCTCCAGGTTGTGCCTTCCAAAACAACATTATCGATGCTTGGAGAAAGCATTTCATCTTGGAAGAAGATATGTTGGAGGTTGAAGCCACCATGTTGACTCCGTACGAAGTTTTCAAAACATCAGGACATGTCGATAGATTTTCCGACTGGATGTGTAAGGACCCAAAGACGGGGGAAATATTCAGAGCTGACCACTTGGTCGAGGAAGTCTTGGAGTCAAGAATCAAAGGTGACAAATTAGCAAGAGGAGAAACCATCACTGAAGAAGAGGATGAAGAAAAAAAGAAAAGAAAGAAAAAAGTCAAAGAAATCAAAAACATAAAGTTGGACGACGAAGTTGTCAACGAGTACGAAAACGTCTTGGCTCAGATTGACGGCTACTCGGGTCCTCAATTGGGTGAATTGATTGAGAAATATGAAATCACCAACCCGGCAACTGGCGGTAAGTTGGACCCACCAATCGAGTTCAACTTGATGTTTGAAACCGCAATCGGACCCTCGGGTAACTTGAAGGCATATTTCAGACCGGAAACTGCACAGGGCCAATTCTTGAACTTCAACAAACTTTTGGAGTTCAACAATGAAAAAATGCCATTTGCATCAGCTTCCATCGGTAAATCATTCAGAAACGAAATCGCGCCAAGAGCTGGTTTGTTGAGGGTCAGAGAGTTTCTCATGGCTGAAATCGAACATTTTGTCGACCCAGAAAACAAATCCCATGCAAAATTCAATGATGTAAAAGACATCAAATTGAGTTTTTTGCCAAAAGATGTCCAAGAATCAGGCTCGACCGAGTTAATTGAAAAGAGCGTTGGCGAAGCCGTGTCGAGTGGAATGGTTGACAATGAAACCTTGGGTTACTTCATTGCTAGAATCTACCAGTTCTTGATCAAAATCGGTACCGACCCTTCGAGATTGAGATTCAGACAACACATGTCGAACGAAATGGCTCATTATGCATCCGATTGTTGGGATGCAGAATTGCACACCTCTTATGGCTGGATAGAATGTGTTGGTTGTGCAGACAGATCCGCATACGACTTATCGGTCCATGCAGCTAGAACAGGTGAAAAATTAGTTGTGAGACAAGCATTGGCCGAACCAAGAGTTGTCGAGCAATTTGAAATCGAAATCGCAAAGAAAAAATTTGGCCCCAAATTCAGAAAAGATGCTGGTAAAGTTGAGAAATGGTTGACATCAAGAACTCAATGTGAGTTTGAAGACTTGAGTCAAGAGTTGAAAAAATCCAACAAAATCACTGTTGATATCCCCGAAGTTGGCTCTACCGAATTAGATTCCGAGTTGATAAAAATTGAAAAGGTAACAAGGACAGAACACGTGAGAGAGTACGTGCCAAATGTCATTGAACCCTCTTTTGGTATTGGACGTATATTGTATTCGATCTTTGAACATCAATTCTGGGCTAGGGGTGATGATGCAGACAGAGGTGTCTTGTCGTTGCCACCAATCGTTGCCCCAACTAAAGTTTTGTTGGTTCCATTATCTAACGCATCTGAGTTGCAGCCAATCGTGAAAAAAGTGTCTGAAATATTGAGAAAAGAAAAAATACCATTCAAGGTAGATGATTCATCGGCGTCCATTGGTAAGAGGTACGCTAGAAACGACGAATTGGGTACTCCTTTCGGTATAACTATCGATTTCGAATCGGTTAAAGATGAATCAGTAACCTTGAGGGAAAGAGATACAACAAAACAAGTTCGTGGGTCAATCAAAGATATTGTAGAAGCAATCAAGGATATCACTTATAGTGACAGTAAATGGGCTGACGGTACTGCAAACTTGCAACCTTTTGAATAGATTTTAAATATATGAAAAAAAGGAAATGATCGTTTCTGTCATCATGCACCCAGGATATGTATAAAATAGGTGTACCTCTATTATCTTCTTTCAACAGCGGAGTATATTGGGTGAAATAGTGCAGGGTCATGAAATTTTTGACCATTGTTTTGTTAGATTTTTTACGTGCATATTCAGGTAAACTGGTTTCTATAAACTATGGACTAACCATCCTGGGGTTAGAATTTAAGCGTGAGAATCAAGGTTTTCCTCTTGTCACGCCGTGTACCGTGGATCCTACAACGGGGTCGAACCCAGGAGCTAGAAGATCAAAGCGGCAATTTTCAGCAAAAAAAGATGAAATTATTAGATTTTCAAATCAGCTGGAACTACTATAGATCATTACCTCTCCGTTATTAAACCTTGGAAGCGGCGACGAGAATCACCTCAATTGACACGCTTTTACACGCTTCATTCACACTACGAGATGATACGCACTCATCAATGTGTTTCCCTTCCTAGGTAACCTGAATTTGTCGTTATACTACTAGGCAATTTAAACATCAAACATTTAATTAGGCATCACTTCGGATGTCTGTCTCTCGATATAGACATGTAGTTAACACAGTTTTCACCATAAACAAAATCCTTTTTTTTTTTTTTTGCACCCAAAAGTAAAGCTGAATATCAGCAACGATGTCAACAGTCTGTAATTACAGTAGGAACCCGATCTTGGTAATTGATTTCGAACCTTGTAGAAACATGGATTTGATATTTGACAAGTCAAATTATGATGTAGAGACGGAAGTCAGGTTTGTATTAAGCCATTAAATTTATTGTAAATGAGCTATATTCTAGATATAAACGCTCTTAATACCAGTGTCTCAGCTATGATAAGCTTTTCACTTGTTCAGCTTCAATTATACATTTTGCCATATCATGCACGATGAAATGTTCCCCCCATTAGACAACATGAGTAAACAAAGTTTAAAAATTGATCGAGAAACAAATTTTCAAAGTAAAGTCTCGTTATAGTTTTCCAACTGGAATTGAACCAAATCAACTTGTAATCCATGCTTGGTTGGATGCAATTCTACCAAGAAAAATAGAGGACTTCGTCAGAGGACTTCGTCAGAGGACTTCGTCAATCGATGTTACTTTGATTTACACCATTTTCAAATTTGATAAAGTCAAAGTAAAATATTAACTTTATTTTAATCTATTTAGCTTAACTTTGATGATTCAGTGTTGTTTAGTAGAATAAAAGCATCCAAATCGTGAACTAAAAAGTTTTAAAATAAACAATAAAAACACTGTTTAAGGTTCAAATCCAACGAAGTGGGTGAATGGTCTAGTGGTATGATTCCTCGTTTGGGTAACCAAGCTTAAATTTCGAGGAGGCCCTGGGTTCAATTCCCAGTTTACCCCTTTATTTTTGATTTTTTTTTTTTTTTTCCTCCCCCCTCTCCCCTTTACTATTTTTTAATCTCCAATACATACATGTTGGAAAATACTAATGAAGATCTCAATTAATGGATTTTATCCCGTGCAAAGTATAGATCAGTATTATATATACTATAGTAATTTTATAATTTTAATCACGGTTTCAATGTCAAAGAGTTAAACCATGACTACTAGATTTCCTATATTAAATTACAAATACCTCTATCAATTTACCAAAATCTAAACCGTCACCGCTATGTACATCAAAGATCTTTATACCATCCAAATTAAATATCCCTTTTGAAATACCAATCATCTCTATTTCTGTCTCAAAAACCATGTGAGGTTCTAATGGGCCAATTCTTATATCGTTATTCAATATTAAAACCCCTTCTTCAGTGTTATTTGCCCTTAAGGTATTGTATAACGAATAAAGCTGATTCTTATTATATACAATCAAATCATTAGGTTGGTTTGGTAACAAATTCGAAGATGACACAAAGTTGTTACTGTAGTTTGTGCTATAAACAGGATTGAAATTTATTGGGTTTTGAACTAATAACGATAGATTCAATCTATTGATTGAGTTATTAATTGCTTGTATTTTCCACTTGATTTTTTCCCCTAGTTTTATGTCAAGCTTACCTGTAAAAGTAAGTCTTAGCCCCGATAATGAAGAATTGTTATTTGTTGTCAAATTGACCGTTACAGACGAAGTAATCGATGGTTTGACTAGTTTCCTCACCGAAGGATTGCTTGCACTAGCACTGGCACTCTTCAATTTGTATAAACTACCCATCATTGCCTTTTGACGTACGTTCGTCGACTGCATCTGAGAATAATTGTTTGTTGTTTTCAACGTATTATTGATAGGAGGGGCGATCAAACTAAAATCTAAATATGGCGTCCACTCAGTTTGTATAACATTACTTATATTTTCTAGTTTTTCATTTTGGACTTGCAATATTAATTTTATTGGAATAGGTTTAGAATAGCTTGTTTGATTTTCATTTTCATAGTTGATCAACTTGTACGTCAAATTTATGGAATCCAGGTGTTTGATCTTGATAGGTAAAATGCTATTCATTGCCTCGATTGACCCAGATCTGAAGTTCAAGTCTAATTTGAGAATATTAAAGTAATAATTCTGATCTTGCAACATTGCCGAGGACTCTTCCGAACATTCGATATTCAAAGTAGCTAGTAACATGTTATTTCTACCGGCAGCTTTTGTTGATTTCAATTTGATTACCAACAGCACCGTAACAGGTATTTTCACACTGCACTGTACTTCTAGTTGCACTAGTTCTGTTGTTTCATTGTGTATTTCGTCCGTCGAGGAGTCTGCTTCGAAAAAATTGCCTTGATCTGGCAAGAAATTCTGTTTCATACATGGTTTGAAATTTGGTAGTACCTTCTCTTTCCTTCGTACTAGTTGGTTGTCATTATTAATTAAAGTTGATGTGACAAACAAGTGGGGATTATTTAACCTTTTTCTTGGATAATTGACACAAAGTTCAAATTTCCACACTGTGAAATTTTCATTTTGATAGATTATTTGATCTTTATCTAGCACCATTTCGGTGATGTTTTCATTTGTTGGAGTTTCATTGGAATCGATCGAAATGTTTAGTGAAACTTTCAATGACACTTTTTGATTGTACACTATGTATCCGATTATGGTTTCATCAAAGAATATCAAACTCCTAGTTTCTATATCATTTAATTGATCTATAACAGTCTCGTCGGACGTTATTTCCTTGGCTGGGAGAAGTATTCGTAGACTCATAAATCAAGTCTCAATGAATAACTCTTTTTCTTAACGTGTCTTTGAACTTTTGTAAACAGAGAGAATTGAATTTTTTGATTCTGTTTTTTTTTTTTTTTTAAATTTTTCATCGTTCTTCTTTTCAATTTTCGCGTGCTATCCTCGTACGAAGATAAAAAATGTAAGCCGACATGAGTTTTGCTAGTTCTCGTTCTGGGGACCGAGAAGGCTCGAAGTTGGCAAAAGAATTTTATATAAATATTCATTCAATACCCTATATAAATACCACCATTTCTATCATCTAGCTCATTAGCTATATATTCCACCGCTTCAGATTTCGGATCCCATCCTAATTTCGCGGTACATTGAATATTTTTCAACAATGGCAACCTTTCCGTTAAAGCGATATACAAATCAAATGGGTCTAGCCTGCTTGATGTACCCAACATCCCACTGCTATTAATATACAAAGTGCGCAAAGGTCTTGGATAATCTAAATATTGTAAATTTTGTTCATCAAAAAATATCGAAGAAACATAGTCAACACTGATTTCCAAAACTCTTAGATTCGGACAATAGGAAAATATCTGATCTAGTGAATTTTTTTTAAGACCAGGCATCGGATATTGAACCTTGAGATTTATCAAATTCGAACCAATTCTGTATAAAATTTGTTTGAATCCTAGATCGCTGATGTAAGGACAATGAGCAAACTCCAAATGTGTAATCAGTTTTGGAAATTCCGACAAGTAAAGAAATTCATCACTTATACCGCCAGATATTCTAAGAAATGTTAGCTTGGGAGGCCAGCTAATCATTTTATAGTCATTTATTTCAATGGATGATCTTGGAAATGACAACAGGGTCAACTGGGTCAAATTTCTGATCGATTTAAATAACTCCTCTAAATTCAATGTTTCCGAAACTAGTCGTAAATCCAAAATCTTTAGATTCAAACAATTCTTTAACGAAAGTAAAGGACCAAACCCAAAGCTTGTTTGAGGCGCAACAAATGATTCCAAGCTTTGTCCCGATCTTTTCAATAATTTTGCAACAAAAGCATTTTTACCTGTTTGTATGATGTACGATAGATCCAATGAATGAATCAAACTGCCCAATGATTTGTTATTCGACACACTTTCAACAAAGTTGAAAAAATTGGTGGCTTTAAGGTGTGGTTGCCCATATATCATCGGTAGAATCGTTAGGTAAAACAATCTGCAAACTCTCATAAATTTCGGTTTCAATTTGCCCCAAGCATGTAGAATTTCAAATATCCTAATAAATATCTCTATTGGAAACACCATCAATTCTTTATCATCAATTTCTCTTTGACTAATTTGCTGGAAATCTGGATTGTACCCTAATATGGCACAGTTTAAAACGTCAACTTTTTCAAACTTACTTAGTGGCCATGTTTTACCTTGATAGTTTGGATTACCCCCTAGTACGTAGATAGATCGTAGATTAACTCCGTCTTTGAATCTATTTATATTTGTCTTGTGTAATGTTTCATTTTCTTCGTTATCTTCATCGTCATCGGAGTTTTCAGCATAGTTGTTAGACTTGTAGACGTATCTCCTATAAGGAGCACGTATTTGCTTTGCTCTTCGTTTGTTAGCTATTTTGGAAATAGAATAAGCAGTTGTGGATTTCTAAGATGGATTTGTAAATTTATTTAAATTTATTATTTTCTTTGCTGCATGGTAGCAAAGTGTACATAGGCAACAAGTTACACAAGAGAAATGAGTGGAATATATATACTTATTCTGTGGCTTACATTGAAATAGATCAACTAATCAAGGGGCCGTCATCAAATAAATCCAATAAAGCTTTGTCGATCCAGTCACACCCAGAGGGAGATATTGGTGAAATCTGACCCATGTCGCTCCAATCTAGTTGATCCCCCAATAGTAGATGATTTTGAGAATTCGTATTATAATTTGCGTCGTCTTCAGGAACTTCAGTTTTCTCAATCGATGGTGCTGTCAGGGTGCTAGGTACAGCAACTTCTTTTTCTTCAATCTCAATGTCGATGTGTGGAAGGTAGTCTTTTATCTTTGAATATAGTTTAGGTCTAATCGTAATTAATGACTCCCGGATATGCTTTGCTAATTTATTCGACAATTGCCAATGCTCGGCAATTGGATATATTGCACTTAAAGCTAACTTGATGTATTCGGTATAAACTTCAAGATCTTCCTTGTTAAGCCCAAATGTATTATGAGGATCCATTTGTAACGTTGTGTCTAGCCAGATGTACGAGCTTAGATGAACAAGCGACGACAAAGCTAATGCACAAGCCACAAACGGCGTTCGTTCTGCTACTTTGGAAGCATTGGTATCGATCAACACTTCAACGATGGAATTCGCAGCTTCAATGGTTTTTCTCGTTTCAATTGTTGTTTTCGAATCAGCTTTTAATTGAGTTGACATGTCCTTTTCTTTTATTGCTTCGCCATTGCATTTGGGAAGCTGAGGAGAATTAATCTTCCAAAGATACGAAAACGGCCTATGGGCAAATATTTTTGCATAATTGTACAATAAAATAGATTGATGAACACCTTCGTTGATATCGCCATTTTTAAGAATCAAGCTTGGCGCGTCAAAAAGGGTTGGATTGGCTAATTTCATTTCCCAGCTAGATAATTCAGCTTTCAATCGTATCAAAATCATTTCATGCGGCTTTTTGTCAATTATTTGAACATTCATTTCAACAGCTTTGGTAACTAATTGTGCTGCTTCAGACCTACCCTTATAATCAAATATCTCTCTTGGAATCGATTCAGGAAAATTAATAGACCCTAGTAGTTTGGAAACTGCAGATATAGTTTTACCGTCAGCTGATCCAACAATTACATCAAAAAAATGCAAGTCCCAAAATAATCTTCGAGCACTTTCAGCAATGCTATTTTTGGATACATGTGAGATTCTAGGTGATTGGAATACTTTGAAATCATTTGAGTCCGATGACGGAGTCAAATTATTATTATTGTGTGATGAATCTATCAAGTTGATTTGCAAATTCTCAATTAAATATATACAAAATTGTCTCAATTTTTTGCTCAACCTATGCAATGAGGAAATATGAGCTGTGATCCCAATCAAAAGCAACACTTGAACAGAAACTACATCTAGCATATTAATTTGTTTAACAATTTCAATGCATTGAATTAGTCGATCATTAATCAAATTTATATCCTTGGCGTAAATAGTTGACGTTTTCCCATCTCCAATAATTTTCAAAATCGGTAGCAATTCTTTTTCAATTGACAGATTAGCTAAATAAATTAGAAGCTCTTGCTTGCTCGGCAAAATAGGATGACTTTTATGGAACGTTTGGTAATAATTGTTTAATATTTCATCTCTGTTCAACTCTGACTCATTCATAAAATGACTTTGATCATTAACAATCAAATCGTCTCCAAAGTCTTGAAACGAACCTATTTCGTAATATGACTCTTTGTTACCAAATAGACAATCCAACTTACTCATGTTGTTCTCCAACTTGACTTTTTTTCTCAAGGTTTCTGCCATTTGTTGTTCATGTTCGTTTAAATCGTGTTTCGCTAATCCATCTTTATTGTTGAAATAGTTCACGGCACTTTTCCCGGGACAATTCACATCCAAACAACGTGAACTATCTTGAGCGCAGGGTAAAAGTTGAATTTGATCAATTAATTTTTCATTTGTATCAATGTCTTGATTCATTTTATTATCTTGTTTAGGTTTAGACCCAAAGTCTTCAATTTCTGAAATAAACATCGGCATTTTTGGACCTTGATTTACGTCATTGATTGTTACCGCATTTTTCTTCATTGAAACACCTTTCTTTCTCGAGCCACCTCGATGACTTTTCACGTATGTGCAAATCTTGTTTCTTTTCACACAATTTTCGCACGTTGGCTGACCCCCATCACACTTAAAATGCCTTTTTCGACATTCTAGACATGCGCTACTAACATGTTTTCTTGGTTTGATTTGTCTTGCCTTGATAGACTCTTCCATGGTATAAGTCTGTGTAGCTATAATAAGCCAATTCTAGACAAATATAATTAATTGAATATTAAAAAATTTTTGTGATAGCTTCCAATAATAGTTCGATTTGAATCTTAGTTATAAAAATAATAACAATTAGTCGATGTGATAAATTATGAAATTATATAAAAGCTTGAAAACTAACGAAATTAAAATAATTTTTTTTTTCCTCAAAACCGCTTAGGGGTTTGAAAAATTTCTTAATTAAGTAAGTAGCGGACATTTATTAAAAAAAAAGCCCAGCCACATATTTTATGTAATCAAGAGAACGTTGCAAGTGTCATTGAATATGGGCCATACTAATGTGAAAAGTAGGAACTAACTGACAGTTTTTAATTGGCCTGAATATCTCGATGAATTGATGAACTATCCACTTGTTAATTAAAGTTGAACTTAGCACGCTAAAGTCACAAAATGTTCTGTGCATTGTTTTTTTACTCTTTCACGTATCAGTCCACGTCAGGAAACACATAAGATTGGAACAATTATGAAGCAAAGGTGTATAATATACTAATAAATTTTGAAATTCCACAAAAACAATTGTATACAAACCAATATCATGAGTTCTAAGAATACAACTTTTTATCAAAAGTGAGTCACATTGCGCTACTCATTAATTCACCGAACAAAAAAGTCACCACGCGCTAGTGAATTTGGCTGCAAAAAAAGTTGATTATTAATTGATGATTATTTACAATTATGGTTTACAAACTCTTTTGAAGTTTGATCCAAATCTCGAAAACAAAATGTTGCAAAACTAAGTTATTTTTTATTTGCTTTTTCCAATTTGTACAATTTTCAGATATACTTGAGATTCGGTGTGCTTTGCATTGTTTCATTTTTCACCATTATTTGTTGACAGCCTAGTTTAGAAAAGATTTGATCAAAACTAAAAAAAGGTAAATTGATTATGAATTGCTTTATTAGTCCATTATTTTCTGAAAATCCCTTCGAGCTGAACGCACATAATTTTTGAAATTTATAAACTAGTTTTTGATGTTTGAATTAAAGCTTAAGTTTTCATTCGAATCTGAATATGTTTTAATCGTGAAAATCTTAACAAAACCAGTTAAACTCCAGTTTTGCAAAGACAATCTGAAGTAATCAAAATGATTCCAACAAGTTTTGTCATTTAGTTTATTCAATTCTACTCAACATTTAGCGTTTAAAATCAAAAAAATCCATCAACCAAAATATACATAATTTATCTCAAACACATAAAAAAAGGTTTAATCTCAAAGCTTTAATAGCAGGTGTAAAATTTTTACTTCTATTGCGTGATGGATACTTAAAGAATAGCATCCACAATTGAAGACGTCCAAAGCTAAATAAGAGTGAAAATTGTTGGGAAGAGTATTTTTATGTATGAAAAGGTATCTTATGCCTTATTCAAGTTATGGTTGGTTGACAACACTTTTTACAAACCACCCTGATTGTCATAATGTATGAACCAAGAAACGATAACAAAAATCCAGTTAGCGGATATGAGACGAGACGAGAAAAACAACAGTTTAGACGTTGTTTTCTCACTTTGTTAGTTACAAACTGGTTTGGTAAAATCACGATAAACTTGCAATTTTACGAAACGGTAAACAATGAAATCAAACGACCGACAGAAGTGCTATTATATCATTATGCATAAACGGTAAATTTAGGTCATATCTTAAAGAAATGCCAATCAAATAATGGAAATTAAGTATATTAGAGAGAAGTTTAGAGTTAGTAGTTACAATATAGAGAGAATTCTTAGTTGAATTAATATCTTAAGTTAACGCTATATTGCTAGTTATCAATTGTCTTAATTACAATGAACTTGATAGTTTTTAGGTCTAATTGAAGCTCAAATTGTTACTTCATTGACTTATGATGGCATAAGTTGCTTAGTAGAAGTAAGATGTCCATCCTGTACGCTTAAGACTGAGAATAAATTCTCCCTGCGACAGTGGAAAATATCTATTACAATACCACCAACTCATAAAAAGATTTTAGAAGCAACTTAGTGTGTCAAAATGGTAGTAATTCCAGAAGTTGGAACCTCAAGAAACGTCGTAATGTATCTGAAATAAGAAATTACCTATTATTAATAACAAACAAGGTTTGTTTTCTTTTAAATATCAGTAAAGGTTTTATATAACATACATATTTACTTGCTTTTATGGCAAATTAATAAAGATTGTGTCAACAATCATTTAAATCGAAAAGGACAAGACAACAGGCAAGCAGCATCTAACTTTGAGTGAGATATAACGTTATATATGTAGCCCGATTAAATAGCTTCTTTAAAGTGGTTATAAAATTTGTGAACTCTATTTGTACGCTGCTTCTCAATTCCGAATTTGATCACAGATTGGAAAAACAAATATACCACCACTATTAAAAATGTCAAAGGATACAGATGCAACACTTCCACCACCAACATGCAAGGTAGTCGTACTTGGAGAATCTTCGGTGGGCAAGACGTCACTTGTTCATCGTTTTTCCAAAAATGTATTTGATACACATACTTCAAACACCATCGGAGCAGCATTCACCACAAAGCTGTATACATCGGTTAATAAACCAGATCGAACGATAAAATTCGAAATATGGGATACAGCAGGACAAGAAAGATACCGCTCGTTGACGCCAATGTATTATAGAAATGCAAAAATAGTTTTGATTTGTTTTGATTTGAACAATTTTGATTACACATTCAATACAGCCAAATACTGGTTACAACAATTGAAGCTAAATAACAACAATGAAAATGACAAAGTTGAAATACGATTAGTTGGTACCAAGCTAGATTTAATGACAGATGAACTAGAGTTTGACAAAAAAATGAATGAGTTTATGATGGAAGAAGCTGGAGATGATCAATATAATATTAAAAAATTCCATAAAACAAGCTCGAAAATAAACAAAGGAATTTCAGACTTGTTTGAAAGTATACTAGAGGATCTCGATGAAGATTTTTTTCAAAAACATTACCAGAAGCCCGCAATAGAGCCAACGGATCACATAGGTGCAATTATGAATGCAAGACAAGCAAATTTGTCTAGTTGTTGTTAATAATACATAATTCTACATACCTTTCTGTCTCCAAAATTCTCGTTTGGCAGTTTTATCCAACAGTGACTTTGGTTTTTTGATCATTACTTTTTCCGGATCATAATTTTCATCAGCATCTTCTTCTTCTTCATCGTCATCATTGTCATCTGACTTTTCTAAACTAAGGTAACTTTCTATTAATTTCTTGGTATCTTTTGCTTTTTTTGTTACTGGTGTTATTTCTTGAGGTATGTACTTGTCGTCGACATCGTCACTTTGATCTGTCATGTCTGAAAAATAGTATTTGTCATTGCCTTCTAAACCATCACTTTGATCATCATCATCTTCCTCTTTTTCATCCTCCTCCTCATCTTCTTTTTCATGATCAATCAAGGCTGTATTTGACACTTTATGTCTGTCATCGTTGAAATCTCTTTCTTTCCCTTTATAAGTAATTATATCACCCAATATAGATGCATTCAATCTCTCCTTGTATGATGCAGAGTCTAAATGATAACATTTTGCAACTAAAAGTTGAAAGGCACCACCAAAAGCCTTCTTCAAGTCTCTCAAATTATATGAAGACCGCGTTATATTATTCCTCGAATCCGCTGGATCTTGTATTACTATTGAAAACGTATTTCTTGCCGTGTTCAATATAGGATGAGATCCTTTTGTATAATATACAGGTTCTTCAGTTTCTGAATTTAATGCCAATATCAAGTTATCGTAAGAAAAATTTCTACCATACAATTCAAAAAATTCAATCAATAGAGCGCCTAAATTGTCTAAAGCATTGATTGAATTGGTAGAAACTTTCGGATGCAATCTCATAAAATGATAGCACATTATAATAGTTGCATAGCCTCCTAGTCCACCAACGTGAACATTGTTCAACTTCCTTGACCTAAGAAATTGTTTAATGACTAGTACTAATTCTCTCAATCCCGGGGTTGAATCGAGCCACTTTCGTATTCTTTTTGCGGCATCTAATCCATTCTTTCTCTCAAAGGAAACATCAATGTGGAAATTCGAAACCGGGTCTACAAATTTAATGATTGGTACTTTGGCATGGGCTATAACTTCAATGTTTTTAGCCAACTGTTTCGCCCTCAAAAACGTAGACAATTGGTACAATCTCGACCTTTCTTCATAATCTCCAGTTTTGGATATGACAACCATGTCAATATCAGAACCAGGTAAATATAAGTCTGTGGCACATGAACCGAATACTTGTACCTCAGTTCCTGGCCAAAATTTGCTAATCTCTTTTTTCAATCTATTTATTACATTATTTCTGGTAATAATTTCTTCACTAGACGGTGATATGTAATTTACAAAATCTTTTATTTCCATTGTTAGCCAATCTGCAATTTCTCGTTGTTTTGAATGATCATGGTTTTTCACCCAAGGATACAATGATTGGGACACTCCGTTTATAACTGCCACACCATTTTCGTCTGCACTTAGCACTCCGTCATCTGAAAAGTCGTCTATATCATTCTGCACGTCATTCGCTTCATCTGAAGATGACAGAAATCCAAACCCAATAAAGTCTTGATTCCTTGCAACCTCATTTTCATCTTTATTAGTATTCTGCCTCTTAGATGGAGGTTCTTCTTTTTCATCTGAAAGAACCACTATACTTTCATCTTCGTCACTGTCACTGTCAACTAGAACTATATCTTCACTGGGGCTCTTGGATTTACTATAATCAAAAATCACTTCGGAATCTGAGTTTTCATCTACATGATTTTCTAAAGTTTTGAACTCATTGTTTGTTTTCAAGATTTTATCACTCAGTAGTGGCTTGCTGTGCTTCTTACTTTTTTTAGATTTTTCCTTTGAATCTCTTTTCCTTTTAATTCCCATCAAGTTGCACAATGTATCAATTTAGAAAGATTTTTATTTTTTTTTTTTCTTTTCGTTATTCTAATGAAAATATAATTCTTTCTTTATTGTATACACAAATGCAGCTGTTGTACCATAGGTGATTATAGAAACAACAATAGTCAATTGATTGCCAAAAGAATAACTGATTGGCGATAACTTCTTGAATTCGAAGTTTGAAAATTGATACCGGTTCACAATTGAAACTCATGTTTCCTATCCAGCTTTAAGGTCAACAATCATATGTCTTATCTTGTTGTTGAAGCTGAAAATTTTTTCAGTTTCAGTAAAGGTCCGCTAACTTTCAGGTTCTATCGTTTCTACATCTAAGTTTACCACCTGAATGGTGAATTTGTTTCCGATGCTCATAATCGAAAAAAAGTCTGCAAAAAAATGATGATACGATCAAATGAGAAAACTGAAAATTGGCTTTAGGGTCATCCGAATAATTCGAAATTTTGACCTGAACTAATCATTGTAACGAATGTAGTTGCAACACTGCTTTTTTTCGAGAGATATACTTATCATGATTCATTTTTATTAATACAACATGAGAATGTTTTATATGCTGACTAGCTACTTATCCAACTTTCCTCTATTATTGTTTTTGCTACGGGGACTTAAATTGTTGCAATTGAGCTTTGATGTTATGTCTTATCAGAGCATTTGATCCAAGTTGTTGAAATTTGATCAAACAAATCAGTGAATGTTTATTACGTACACAAATGCAATACTCATAATAGCAAAAACTCCTAGTTTAATCGTTGTAGAATCTAGAAACAAATCTAATAACAATGAACAAACAATCAATAATTTAAAAACTGATTTTAGATAATCGGGGAAAAACAATGAAAAGATTTCGAGTAGAGCCAATTGAAAACAGTACACTGGAATTCTACTCTTTGATATCCACCAAGATTGATTAGGGTGAGATTTTATCTCGAGGCGATCATTTTCCTTCTTTGCCTCTTCAGCTAAATTGTAATGATCGTCTAGATCTTCATTGCCATTATCTAACTCTAAAGAATTCTTTGACATATTTGGGTTGTATAAAGTTAAATTATTTTCCACGGCTACTAACGAATTCGTCCCACCAAGACTGCTATTTCTATGATTCACACTCTTTTTTATAAACCTTCTCCATTTCATATCGTTCAAAAAAAGTAAAACATCTTTCGATTTAAACCTATCAGTTTCGTTCTGTGTTCCTTTAATCATCGAATAAATTAATTCTTGAAAGTCTAACATGCTTTCATCAACTTTGCCTTGTATACTTACAACCTGTTGCTTGTACCAAAGTTGAAAACTATCATAAGTTAGCTTAAAGTACCAATCTGAAATTCGTGCTCTAGCTTCTTGAGGGTCATTTTCATTCTTGACAATTTCGGTAAAAGGTAACTTGCCACAACATAAGTAACACAAAATTAAGCCCAAGGAGTAAATATCACATTCATATGTGAAATCATTGACAAAGCTTTTTGTGTTGGATGGGTTCGATTTCGAATTACTTGAATATAACCAAAGTTCTGGAGCTGTGAATTCTAGCGTCCCGGTGTTTCCTCTTCTGTCATTAGTTTCATTTTTTTTCATCTTCGTATTATTACGCATGTCAATAAACTTACCTTCCCCGAAATCTGAAACTAAAACTTTGGGCAATTCGAATATTTTCAATTCTAAATCATCAATAGTTTCAAATAACAGACTTGATATTTTATCATTGAACTTTACATCTAATAAACAATTTGAAGGTTTCAAATCCCTATGTAGAATACCATGACTGTGTAAATAATGAACTCCAGTAGTGACATCATTGATAAATTTCCATATCACAAAACTATTAAGCCACTTTTTTGACGTATTTAGTGTATTCCCGGATTTTTCTGCCCTTCTCTTATCTTTTTCAAATTTCACCTTTTCTTTCCAACTCAAACTATCTTCAAGAATATAATTGTTACATATCAAATCCTCCAAGTGACCGCCATCACAATATTGCTGTAGGATAAAAACATAAGGTACTTTTTTTGATGCTTGGCTTTCTTCCCGTTTATCGAATGGTAAAATAAACGAAGAATCGCTTATATCCCCCATTTCCAACCAAACATGATTATATCTAATCAAATTGTTTTCATTTGCTCCTTTAACTGACAACTCATATAAAATTAAAACTTCATTGAGAACTTGCTCCAATAACTCAACTTTGTCTCCTATTCTTATCCTCTTAACAGCATAAGTCCCAAGAACTATGCCGCTAAGAATATGATTGACCTTGAAAACTTGTGCATGGGCTCCAGAGCCTAAAACAAAAGGATCAACTTTTTTAAAAAATCGCTCAAAGTATCCTTGATTAAATATTCCTTGTGGCAAATTCTTATTTGTAAGCTTATTTAACTCCGCTTCTTCATAAGGTAGCTGACTGAGTAATTTAAAATAATCATTATGCATGAAAGCTTGAGATATGTCGTTAGGGATATTCACTGAGTCGGGTAAGCCAAACAAATTAGACACTCCAGAGTTCGAAGACCTTCTGCCAGTGCTTGTATTCTGATATTCAACCCATTGAAAACCACAATTGGGACATTTTGTTGCATTTTGATGCTGTGGGAATCCTTGATGTTGGAATTGCTGAGAAATAAATGGCTTTGCTTTTTGATCGTCTGAACTCCGTTGGAAAAAATTTTTATTATCCTCTGGATTATCAGATGATGATAATAATTGTATTGTATTATCCAGTGTATCATGTAGAACTAATATGCCTCCGTTAGGGTTGTGGTATAAAACATTTTTATCACGATTATAGGGAATAATAGACATAAGTTCAAAGCTGCCTTGTTTTCCTGTGCGCGCTCAAATTGAATTGCAAATCACGTCACTGTTTCTACAACCAAAACTATAGAGATTCCAAAGTCATAACATTCATTAAATCTATAAATCATAGAATGCAGTTAATTAAGATTCCTCAATCGAAGCATCATGTTGAGTAAGTTTGTTTCCATTTTGTATCTTTCCCCAGCAGTCAAACTAGATAGCTCTTGATCGGATTTATCTAACAACATGCTTGTCAATTCAAAAGCACTCAACTGATCATTTGAGTCTAATTCTGAACAAGTGTCCTCATAATTCAGATTATTTTCATAGTCATCATGCCCGATTACGGATTTAGCAATAGCAGTTACATCTTTATGAATTTCGTGATGGTTGTTTGCTGTTGTAGAAAAGTTGGAATCACTGTTTAAAATGTTCAAACTATGGCTTGAAATATTTTCATCTTCATCACTAGATGATCTCGACATTATATGTTCAGATGTTTCGGTTCTTTCATTACCTCTTGTTTGTGGTGATGAAGGTTGTGTTTGGGAGTTTCCAAATGCATGTTGTTGTACCGTTCCTTCGTCAAAAGAATTGGATTTAGCAATTTCAATCGAGGAGTCATCCGATGTACAAAGTGGAAGGTGAGTTTCACTGTTCTCTGGTCTCGAAGGTTCGTTCATAATTACTTTGGCTCTCTTGTTTGAAATTTGTTGCTTATCTAACAATGATTTCCTTTTTAATTTTCTGATATTGGCATTTTCTTTATCGTCATCTTCCTGAGTTTCCTCGATCGATTCAACATTCTCATCGATTTGAAGTAATGCTTCATTGTCAGACCCTCCAATATTTTCATTTATGGATGACAAAACTTCGACTTGATTACAAGTTTTCGTTTTCAACACTTTTGAATCCATAACATCATTTTCTTTAATTGAATTTTTAGCCCGTAATCTTTTAGACTTTCTTTTTTCCATTTTCTTAATCTGTTTGAGTGATTCTTCACTTGCAACAATTGGGCTGCATTTGTTTTGAAGATTTTCAGTAGCAACTTCCCTATTGCAATCATCTAAAATTATCGTATTCAGATTGTTTAATTCATGAGAACCGATGGCATTGCTATTGACTTTATCGTTTCTACTGACATCCAATTCCAAAGGAATGCACCCAGTTTTAAGTTGAGCTGAAATGTTAACGTTTGGTAAAATGTCATTTTGATCCTTCTCAATGTTTTCACTTTCTTGTTCAATTTTTTGAATATCGTGTTCTTGATTTTGCAGCTTGATTTGGGTGTTGAAAATCAGATTTACTTTTTGGGTATCCATGTCAATTTCGTCTTCCTTTGAAACTAGAGCTCCAGAAATTTTGGCATTATGTTCGACGTCTTGTCGTGATACTCCTACTTGATCTCCCTCATTTGAAATATCTTGTGGTATGTCTTTGTCAGAATCCTCAACTGTCATATCATCACCGCGTTTAAACAAGTTTGATCCATCAGATAATACCTTACCCATTGATTTATTAACTGCAATCGAAGCCAAATTATTAGTTTCAATGTTTAAATTTTCATTTTGATCGTTCACAACAATGCTTTGATTTTCATCAGCATTTGTTTCCTCACTTAATAATTTTTTCAGCTGATTGCTTCCAACACCATCTTTAATTTCTGAATCTTCGAGTGTATCTACATCTTGCTCTGTTTGTGCATTGGATGAAGAATCGTCATTTTGTTTCGCCTGTACATCAATTGGAACATCATTTTGTTTAATTTGCACTTCAATTGACAAATTATCTAACACATTTTCTTGCTTTTTTTCATCAGTTCTAGTAATGATCAAAAGATCACGCTCTAAAGAACTTTCTGAATCAATTTTATCAAGCTCATCTGATCGCTGCGAGGATGATGAAATGTCTGCATTTGATATAGCACCTTCTTTGCATTGAATTATTGCTGACAACTTTTTTGTTAATTCCAAATTCCCATTCAGGTTAATTTTGGCATTCGTGTAAGCTGTAATTATTTCACAACAAGGAGTAAACAAGCTTTGAAACCGTTTCAAATTATGACTAACATCGTCTAGCAATTCAAATATTTCTAGCTCGAAATCATTAGTAAACAAAAATGACAAGGTTGACAAAAATCGATTTTCATCTTCTAGTGTTTGTCTTATCAATGATATTACAAATTGATTTATTTGCTTACTTGGTGCTCCTTTTAATAAAACTAAAACAAATTCAAATATAGCTTTATTCCAAGTTATAATATTCAAATATTCAAAGCATTGTAACATTTCTTCGCTATCTGAGATAGAAACGACTTCCTGTATCAAATTTTTAGCAAATTGTTGATAGTCAGTTGAATAAAATTGAAACACCTCACCATACAATTCTAAATTGTATTTATTTTTTTCAATTTGATGTATATTGTTTAAAGTCTCGGTGAATATCCTTGTAATCTCATCATTAATTAACTTTGTTCTTAAAAAGTCAGCAATAAAAATCAACTTCTTGTCATCGTCTAATGACGATAACGCCAACTTAACAAACTCTTGTTTCTCTTCATTAGAAATACAACTGAAATAATTTAAATAAATTGACAAGTAAATATTTGTAGCTGATTCTCCAGCGAGTTTTTCTCGAGTCACTAATTGATTAGGATTAAATACATCGCTGAAATCTTGTATTAGTTTTTTGACTTGGGTAATAGTTAAATTGCCATGATCAAATAGCGGTTTTAATGCAACAGGGATATTATCAATGATGTCACAAGTAGTAGGTGATATTGTCGCTTCTTTCTTGACTATAGGCTTTATACTCGATAGGAAAGCGTCAAGCGCTGTTAGTTTTTCTTCAGTCTGTAGATGATGTGACAGAAAAATAACAACCAAAAGTTTCAACATACGATCAAATTTCGAATGAATCCATTTCAAGGGTAATGAATTGACTTCCGATAATTTGATAGGTTCATTTGACAAGCATCTGAAATCACTGTAGTTTTTTTCATTGGTTGTAGAGCCATGCTTCATAAGTTTGACCACTATATCTAGACCTAATTTATGCATAAACTTGGTTGAAGCATTCTTCTTGAAATAGAAATTAAATAAAATAAACTGAAAGATCTTATCCCAGTATATGTATAAATATTTGGTTGATTGTTTTATGATGGAGGCATTAATTATCAAATATAAAATTGAAATAAACAAGTCATTTGATGCAACAATTACTTCGTCTGGCATTTCAGCCGCATTGAAACTAGTGAACAAATATGTCATTAACTTAACTTTATGTTTCATGCATGTATTAATTAATTGAGATTTATCTTTGACAGTATTCTTGAACACTAAATCCAAATCTTTTCTGAAATAAAACATATTATTATTGCACAAATTAAAATACATACATTTCCAGCTAGTTAATGCTAAAATTTTACTATCTGGTTGATTTGAATTAAAACAAATTTTCGTTACTTGAATCCATTTACCGAGATGTTCCCATTTGTCCAACAGTGACTGGGCTTCCCCTATTAAAATTGTTATTGCAATCCACATATCGGTCGCAAACTTAATTTGACCATCTTGAATTAATTCTTCAATTTTGAACAATATTATATCAACTACTTTGTAGTTTTGTTCATTTAACAGCACTGTATCAATGTCAATAACAGAATCCATAGAAATGGACTTCACATCATTTGGTAGTGAACTAGATAAAAAATCATTCAAAAATATCAGAACTTGTTTATTGTCAAGAAAACTTTTGGCAATCTCTAATAAAACAAATACCCCAACACCAAAACATTTAGCATAGTATGGAGCCCCGATGTTGCAAATATTTAATAATAGCATCGGTAGCCAATGACCAATATTTTTAGCCATAATATTAGGAAATAACAGTATGAAATTCTTGAAACAAATAAATTTTTCAGCAATCAATGTTGAGCTGGAGAAACTTTTCATATTTATCAAGGAAAACAACATCTTTTCAGCTAATTCAAAATTATTAGACTCTAATATCATTTTTTTCTTCTTATTACCAAGTTTAAAGTCTTTTATGATCAGTAAATAAGGTAACACTAATGCTTTCGACACTCTTGGATGAAGTAACATAGTACATGCATGATGATAGATCCATGCTACATTTTCCATAGGCAAGTAGTTATTTAGTTCTTGGTCGAAAATGAAATAATTTAATAATTTTAATGCTTGATTAATAATTCTTATTCTAAATGGATCGTTTTTAGTTGATGATTCACCGACTTCAACATTAAACAATTGTTCCTCTATTTTTTCAATATCTTTATTTATTTGAGATGATAAAACTTGAATGCACAGATGCTTTTTTGAATTCGGTAGTGGATTTGTAAAATGCTGCAACAATACTATGCCTGAATTTGTTTTTAGGATATTGTTTAAGGTAGCATAAACCTCAAATCTTTTATCAAAAGAATCATCTTGTAAAACTATAACACAACCATGAATCAACTCTGCCAATTGAGATGAATTTTTCAGCAATTGTATTATCGTTCCTTGAATCCAAAAATTAGGATTGTTTGCATTTTGTACATCTGTATTTTCATTAGATTCTTCCTTGTCAATAAGTTTAAGAATCGATTTTGTGGGTGTTTGGTTTTTTAAAGGCGAGCTCGGTAGAAAACTCAACAAATCATCTGAAAATGCAACACTTTTCTTTTTCCTTGGTGATGGAGTCAATAAATCTCTTTGTGGTGATGCTTTACATTTTATAGGCGAGGATTGTAATTCAATAGATTGCTTGGCAGGACTTTCAGGTTGTTCATCAGGTGCGGGCAAAACTAATGGTATCGATGTTTCTTTGCTTTCTTTCTTTTTGTTCGTTGCTTTTGCAGAAGCAGACTTACTTGCTTTCTTGGATTTTGCAGTTGATAAAGTACTATTTAATTTCTTCGTTTGATTTGCAGCCTTACTTCTAGTTTTAGCCATGATTAGCTAACAAAGATAGAACGGGTTTAAACTACAAAATGCAATTTTATGATACAAGTTGTTTACTATCTTTGATCTTAACTTTACTTTTTAACACACTATCGTGGTAAGCTTTTAGGCCTTTTGATATTCTGGAAAAGATGAAAATGTGATTGTCGCGTATAAAAAAAACTTTCACGTCGCGCATAAACTATTAATTTTATATTTCTACAAACATAAAAAACTGTTTGGGAACATGCTTTCATGAAGTGATATCCGTTATGCGATTGAAAACAGGTAAACAACAATCAAATATTAGAGATGTTTTGTGATCTACCAATGTAAAATTAAATTTTATTCAAAAATCTACAATCATTGTATTACGCTACACGTTAAAGCTCATCACCACTCTTTAATATTAAGCAAATATCATTTGCACAGTTGTATTGAGAATTATTTTGTTTTTGACAATTTTGAAGGGTGCTCTTTTATGTCAAAATTGCCCTTCCTTTTCCTATTTGAATTTTCATTATCACGCTCATTTTCTTGATTTGATGCCTCTGAGCTATTAGATTTTAGATCTCCGATAAAACCCTCATCTTCTTCCTTATTTTTCATGAGTTCTTTTTCGATTCCATTATTGTTTTTCTCTTCGGTATTTACAAGGTGATCATTATTGGTCACCTCAGTAGTATCGTTCATGTGCATGTTTTCTTCATTATCATTGTTATCATCCTTTTCATCATCCTCATCATCATTTTTTCCCTTATCGTATTCTGACAACTCTTTCTGTTCTTTCAGTTCTTCCTCTTCTTCCTCTTCTTCCTCTCCTTCCTCTTGTTTCTCTTCCTCTTTTTCCTCTTTTTCCACTTCTTCCTCTTTATTCAAATTTTCCACTTTTTTCTCTTCTTCCTCTTCGTCATCATCTTCTTCATCTTCATCTTCATCATCTCCTTCCTCTTCCTCTTCTTTTTCTTGGAGTCTTTCAACTTTTTTAAGCGGTATCACCTCCTTTAATAAATTTGACATGTCGAACAACTTAGTGGTTCGTTGAGCTCTGAATAATCTCCAAGTAATTGCGGACCTCATTTCCTGTCTCTGTTTGATCAATTGTTCATCTTTGGGCTCTTGTTCTTCCAACTCTTCTAATTCATACCTTATATTTTCTAACTCCTCAGTGTTCATGTAAATATCAAATTTTTTTGCTTTCTTCTCCAAAATTGATTGGTTTTTCATTTTTCTAGTAACTTCTGAGGTCACATAAGTTTGGAATAATTTCGTAGTTTTATATTTGGAGTTCTTTTCGAATTTAGTCTCAATTTCTTTAAGATCATCATTCAATAGAAGTTTTCTTCCTGCCAACGGCTTGTTAGATATCAAATCTCCCCACCAGTGTTCACTCATCATAACATGTTTAATGATATATGCAGCTTGCGGATTGTAAGTTTTAAAAGTTGCAAACCAATCATTTTGTACCGTATTATACATATTAAAAACATCTGACGGCACCACTTCTGTGGTAAACTGCTGAAGGTAAATTCTATCAGTAAACAACATTGTAATTATCAATATACTGAATAAAATACGTAATCTTACCTTGGATGATTGTAATAAATCAGTTAAATACTGTTGGTCAATTTTTTGTTCGTCATTATAGTTATCAACGTCAAAAGTTGAAACAAAATAAGTTTGTGGGTTGTATGTTTTAATCTCGCTTTTTTCATTTTCATTTTCAATTGTTCTTTTATCTCTAATTTTAAATTGGTCAAATTTAGATTTCTTCTTTAAATAATCTACTTCTTTGTCCAACACCTTATAAAAGATATTCAATGTTTTTGAGCTTAAAGTTTTCAATTGACTAATATTTTCTCGTTTCAAATAATGAAGTGGATTATTAATTAATTTTTGAATTTCAACCAAATCGGCCAAGTCTTTATTTCTAAATATTTTTAAATTTAACGGCTCTCTATTAGCAACTTCAAAATATTTATTTAATCCAGTTGGATCTTCAAAAGATAGGCAATTTGACATAAATGCTCTAACTTTATATTTAAATCGGTCGTTATAAGTATCTTGTTTTGCAGAATCAAATTTTCCATTCTCCAATTTTAGGTGAAATTTATTTACTAATGGCTGGAAACAATACAAAAATTGTATTCTTTCAGTTTTGTCATTTGAAAATATTTTTGTACGGAATAAAAATTCTCTTGTGTCTATGTATGTCCAAAAATTATTTGCAAATTCATGATTGAAGTCAAGTAGTTGATCCATAATTTGCTGGATACTTATATAAAATATTTGCTTCATGATTTTGGTCTTTTCATTATTTTCAAGAATCGAATAAATTAAATAATCCAATATTAGTGCCAATTGATTGTAAAGATTATCAAAACTAGTACTCTCTAAAAATCCTCTTAGTATGTCATCTAAAACCCCATGAAATGCTGTCTTAATCAAAAATTCTTTACCTATGGTATCCATTTCGTCATTAAATTTCCTAGCTTCTTCTTCTTGTTCAGGAGAAGTTTCAACAAGAATAGACTTATCAATTTTGTAAGATAATTGAACTTGCTTCAAAATGCTTTCAATGTCAATATTATCATAAATCGATTTATCAGTTAATTTCAATAAATGATTTTCATTGTCGCCATTTTTGGTCAATATCTTCAGTATTTCATTTCGTAAAGCTACAACATGGCTTGTTGAACTTGACATTGTTTTATTTATTCAATTTTTTTTTTTTTTTTTTTGCATTGAAAAAAATATCTAAAGAATTACTGCAAAATAGCAGTATTCCAAGTTTACTACTACTCTATTTACCATTCTATCTTTTTTGATCTGTTTTTCTTCTTTTCAGCTAACTTTTTCTTATTATGTTTCTTTCTCTCTTTATAATCTATCTCCAATTGTTGCCATTTTTCTTTGTCCTCCTGGCTAGCTTCACTAGGAAAATAAACATGGGATTTGATTTCATCAATTAATCTCTTATAACAATGTTCCAAATTGGATTCCCGATTCCTTTCAGTGTCACATTGTACTAATAGTCCGTTTTTAGGGGTAACATATCTAACATTTTTATCCTTTAGTTGATATTGAATTGGGGGAGGTATCCAATAGCTTTTTGACTGTGTCAACCACTCACCAGGTTCCAAGCTAATCTGAGCCTTTGAAGACGTTTTATTTACTTTCTGTCCACCAGGACCAGATGATCTACTAAAAGTTGTTTTGAAAACATGCTGCGGTATTTGTGTATGATCAAATGATTTCAACCACTGCTTCGCATTCTCAATCTCAATTTTCGAGAAATTTCCCACTGAATTGAACCGAACCTGTAGTAGATAAGTTTGTAAGTATTTCATCAACAAGTAAAGTGTATGATTTATCAAGAGTGTAATATAAGGTTGTTAATAACAAGTGAAAAGATATATATATATATATTTTTTTTGCGCTTCATCATTATAAAGCTTGTAAGACTTTTGTGGCATCAGATACATCTATGGAAGTGTTATCTGGTTCAACAAAAGTTTCAACAATTTTTCCATTTTCAACTACTAAAGCATATCTTTTTGATCTTTCGTTACCAAAGACTTTAGTTGCGTCGAAAGAAACACCCAAATCTTTTGAAAACTGACCTTTAGAATCAGCCAAAAATTTGACTTGGTTAGTTGTGATACCTTCCAATAATTTTTCACCAAAAGCCTTCATAACAAATGGATCATTGACAGAAACAATAAAAAATTTTTGGAACCCTTTATCATTGAATCCTCTCAAATTTTTTAAGTAACCAGGAACATGACTTGCAGAACAAGCAGGTGAAAATGCACCAGGAATTCCGACAATTATCGATTTTCCATCTTTAGTTTCTTCAGCCAAATTGACATCATTACCTGGGGAGTTTTCATAAACAGTGGTTGAAGGAATTGAATCTCCTTTTGCTGCGTAGAATCTTCTGGCAGTTAAGGCAATGGATCTGAATGGAGTATATGTTGTTCTTAACATTGTTATAAAAAAGATGCTTGTGTATGTAAAAAATGTATCAAGAAGTTTGAGAGCAATTTTATGTATGACCTGAAAGATATTCTTTATTTTCCAAATCAATAGTGTAGATTTATTAAAACTCTCTATCGCTAACCCTTTTTATAACAAAAACAGAGAGAAAAAAAATTATTAGCAACATGGGTAATACTAAGAAGAACGTCAAACAAGAACAAATTACTCGAGAAGAGGCGTTGAAACTCTATACAAACACTTTGAATTTCAATGTTATAAGTCGTTACGATCCATCAATTAAACAACTATTGTGCCACACATCTCATTGCGTTCTATATCAATATAATGATGATGAAGATGAATGGATAAAAACAGATTATTCAGGTCCATTGGCATTGTATGTTAGAAATTTCAAAATACCGTCGACAACTCCAGCTGCTACATATCACGAATTACAAGAATTGTTCTGCTACGGATTAATTTTACTAAATCGATCGAATCCAGAATGTTTTTCAATTGGATTATTACCCAGTAAAATAAGCAAGCATTATTACCCTCAAGGTGTAAATAATTCAAATGTAATGGAGATGGAGGTTGAGTTGAATGATAGTTTGATTATAGTAAAAAATTTGCTAGGCGAAATTTACGGATTATGGATATTTAATGAAGATGATAGAATAAAATTATTCAAGTCAATAGAATTTTGCTTACGCAATGATGCTTGAAGTATAATTATACTTTAATGTTCAGAATAGTTGTTACGCAATATTTATCATGGTATACTTATATATTCAACAATAAATCACAAACCAAACAAGAAGTAAATCAAACTAACAAACTAAACCTTTATTCATATATAACATTAATCTTGGGAACTTGTGCTACCATAAAGACCTAACGCTGTTATAGTGGCTAATACATATAGTAAACCTTTACCAATTTCTTTCGAAATTGTTTTCATTTTCGAAGTGGTCGTTTTTTTCCTAGGTGGTAAATCAGCTATTATATCATCAGACTCAATTTCGTCAAACGATCTCTTTGTTGATGACCTTGGCTCAACATGACATATTGTGATTTCATCAAATACGTCGTCAAATTCTGATTCATCTTCTTCCTCAATGACAATATCAGATTCGAAACTATCCTCTTCAAAATCAACCCTACATTGAGAATTGCAGTATTCGTAGCCAGTTGTATCTTCCTCCGAGCAGTAGCAATTTTTATTTTCGTAAATATCTTCTTCATCTACCTCATCTTCGTCGTCGTAATTCTCATCTTCAGAATCTTGTTTTTCATCAGAATTTTGCTCTTCATCTAGGTCTTGTTCTTCATCAAAGTCTTGTTCTTCATCAAATTCTTGTTCTTCATCAAATACTGGTTCATCATCAGATACTTCGTCATCATCAAATACTTGGTCTTCACTATATTTCTGCCTTTCACCAAAATCATGTTTTTCATCAAAATTTTGTTCTTCGTAATCTTGTTCATGAACATCAAGTATTTCTTGTTCAACTCTTTCTCTGGTACATTGATTTTTTTCGTCTGCATGGATTGCAACACCAATACTTGGTTGTTCAATAGTTTCTTTATGGGATAAACTACCTACCTCAAAATCGTTATCTTTACCAGTTTCATCCTCAATCGCAGTAGTTTCATCCTTGAAAAAACTATCATCTTGTTCTTTGGTTTGTTCATCATCAAGATCAATAATAATTGGTAAACTTTCATCCGCTGAATTTGCTTTATTTCTATTACCGAGTGAGGTAAATTTTAAAATTTTACCATCAATTGAAACCTTATAATTTAATTTGACTACAGGAAGATCAAAATTTTTAATTGGAACAAACTTTGCATCTTTTTGGCTAGATTTAAAATCTTCAAAAACTGATTTTATTTGCAGCGAGGTTCTGGATAAAATAAATCCCACTATATCGTTATTTGATAACAATAAACCAATACCTGGAATTAAAACTTTATCGTTAACTACAGTTCCAAAAGTAGACCCATCATCTGTAATAATAAATCTTTGATTTTCATCTAAAGTAATAGTGGCATGGTTTTTTGATAAGTGAGTGTTTTTAAAGAATAAATTAGTTAACGAAGCTGCTCTTTCTTCTTGTTTTGAGGATGCTCGTTTAATATGGGTCTTATCGATATTTTCAAAAGATATGATTCTTTCATCTTTTGAACCAGATGGCATTTGGCTAGACATGGCAATTAGTTGTGGCGTTATAATTGAATCGAGAGGAGAAAAGTAGTCTAATCAGAATTTTGTTATCAGTAGTATACACGATCCTTATCATTTTTTGATTTTATAACACTACTCTAATATTGAAATTCGGAAAAAAAAATACCAGGCACCTGGTCCCTAATCGACCATTATATATATATATATATATATATATATATACATATACATGAATATGTATTTTATCTCCATGACTAGTGTATAATAATCAAACATATTATTAAGCATCACACTTGAATAATTGAACTTACAGATTAACTGCTATGCTGACCTATAAGTGCTTCAATGGTTGCAATTAAAACGTACACATTAAAGGGTTAAAATAAAGTTGCCTCATGTTCAAATCAACAACATCGTCATTTTATCAATGTAGTTATAAAGTTCATCTTCAAGATTGAATTTGTTACTCTTACAGATTTGTCTCGCCTTAAAACTAGATTTTCTTTATTTTTTTTTTTTTTTCATTCATGATCAAATGGCGGTAGCTCAATCACAACTACAGCATGAGCCAGAAGTAACATATGGTCCGGATGTGAAACCACAAGAGTTTCAATTAAATGATAAGATGAGACATGGATTTGACGAAGACGAAACTTTTTTAATTGATTTAGCATCATCATTTTATATTTATTTCGATGACAAACGACAAAATACAAATGGGAATCCAACCACTGAAGAGATGAAGAAAAGTGCAAAATATTTCAAAAATTATCAACCTATATATGATTGGAAAGTAATGAGAGAACGACAGAAGACAATTAGTGCTGTTTTAGTCTTATGTTTGAATATTGGAATCCCACCACCAGATGTTATTAAAACCTCCCCATGTGCAAAGTTTGAGGCATGGACAGATCCAACTACTTATAACGATTCAAAAAAGGCATTGGAAAATATTGGGAAAAACCTACAAGCACAGTATGAGACATTGTCAATTAGGACAAGATACAAGCAATCATTGGACCCATGTGTTGAGGATGTCAAGAGATTTTGTAATACATTACGAAGAAATGCTAAAGACGAAAGAATACTATTTCATTATAATGGTCATGGTGTACCACAGCCTACATCTAGTGGTGAAATTTGGGTATTTAATAGAGGTTATACACAATATATTCCTATTTCATTGTATGATTTACAAACTTGGTTGGGTGCACCAGTAATATTTGTTTATGATTGTAATAGTGCTGGTAACATTATTCATAATTTTAAAAAATTTGTTCAAAAAAGAATAGATGATGATAATGATGGTAATCATGACACAAGTGCTCCATCACCAACTTCAGCATATCTAGATTGTATTCAATTGGCAGCATGCAGGAGTAATGAATTATTGCCAATGAGTCCAGACGTACCGGCTGATTTATTTACGTGTTGTTTAACTTGTCCAATTAATATAAGCATAAAATGGTTTATAATTCAAAGCTCATTGACAAAAAATTACTATGATTCACTACCAAGAAACAGTGTCGGAAATGTACAGATACCAGGAAAATTGACCGATAGAAGAACTCCGTTAGGTGAATTGAATTGGATTTTTACAGCTATAACTGATACGATTGCATGGACGTCATTATCGAGACCAATTTTTAAAAGATTGTTTAGACAAGATTTAATGGTGGCGGCATTGTTTAGAAATTTTTTGTTAGCTAAAAGAATAATGCCGCATTTAAATTGTAATCCTATCAGTGATCCTCCGTTACCAGATACAGTTCGAGTCCATCCAATGTGGGATGCATGGGACCTAGCCATTGATCAAGTACTCTCACAATTGATTAAAAATGAGATTGGAACATCGCCCAATTATCAACATTCGACATTTTTTGAACAACAATTGACTGCATTCGAAATATGGTTGAAATACGCTGGACCTTTCACAAAAAAACCACCTGAGCAATTACCAATCGTTTTACAAGTTTTATTATCACAAGTACATCGTTTAAGAGCGCTAATTTTATTGTCTAAATTTTTGGATTTGGGACCATGGGCAGTTTATTTATCATTATCCATTGGGATATTTCCTTATGTATTAAAATTGTTACAATCTCCTGCACAAGAGTTGAAGCCTGTCTTGATATTTATTTGGGCAAGAATAATGGCTATTGATTATAAAGGTACACAACAAGAGTTATGCAAAGAAAAAGGTTATAATTATTTTTATTTGATTTTGAATTCGAATCAACCAGTTAATAATTCTCAAACAATGTTGATTAACGATGATCATAAAGCAATGAGTGCATTCATAATTACTTTATGTATTAAAGATTTTAAAAACGGGCAGAGATTATGTTTTTCAACTGAAATTATAAGCAATTGTTTAAAATTTATTCAAACAAGCGAGAATCCGTTATTGAGACAATGGTGTGCATTGCTATTGTCTCAATTATGGAATAAATATCCCGATGGAAAATGGATTGTGTTAAAAGAACGATATATTAATCAATTATTAACTTTGATAAATGATCCAATACCAGAAGTTCGAACATCCATAGTACTTGCATTAACAAACTATTTAACTGAGCCACAACAAATTGATCAGCCAGACGTTAGAAAAGATGAAATTAGACAGCAAGATTTGAACTTGGCTAATGCAGTATTAGGGCTCTTAGGTGACGGCTCATCAATGGTGAGGAAAGAATTGATATATTTTATCAATAAATTTGTCCAGACATATTCGAAGTTTTTTCTTGTTGTTGCGTTTAACCAATTGGAAGAAGAGATTGTTTTAATTGATAATGCAAACTACCTAAGTGAATTTCGAAAAAAATCTCCAGCATATAGTTCAATATTTAGTTCAATCTGGAAGGGATTGTTGATATTATCTGAGGATCCTCATTGTGAAGTTAAACAGTTAGCAGAAACACTAATAGACTACATCATGATCAAATTAAATGAATCTGAGTTATCACCATTGGTTAAAGAAATGCAAAATTATTTACTTGGTAAGTCGACACAGAATATAAGTGAGAATTTCAAACCCAAGACAATTAATCGGCCAATTCCGACTTCCAGAAATTATAAAATTGATGGGTCTGTATTGACCACAAAGTCCGTGAGTGAACCAGAGGAATCACTTGCACTAAAATTGAAAAACTTGACAGTGTCAAAATTATTTAAAAGTTTCAATATTGATGAAGATAATGAATTGAAAAGTTTGACTAGAATTTTAACTTCAGCTCCAATTGGATCTAGTTATGGAAGTGAATACAAGCCAAAAAGCGCTTTTTATAAAGATCGTGATTTGACAAAATATCCTGAATTGACTGAATCTGGATTTTTTGATTATAGCTGTGAATATTTTCAAGAGCCACAGATGTCAAAAAATGAAGTTGATGAGCCTGGTTCAAAAGATTTTGTACAAAGTTTATGGAGACGTAACCGTAATGAATCCATAATTCAGGAAACTCAATTACAAAAGGAAATGGCACTACGAGGTGAATGGAATAAAAATGTTAAAGTTCTAGATAATAAGACGCAACCAAAATGTATTAAATTTACACAATTTGAAAAAATTTTAACCGTCAGTGATGAAAAGGATAATGTTACGATTTGGGATTGGGACTTGGGGCAAGTGATTAAAAAATTTTCAAACGGAAATCCATTTGGTACCAAGATTACCGATATCAAATATTTAAATGAAGACGATTTGCCATTGTTATTAACTGGATCATCAGATGGAGTCATAAAGATTTACAAAAATTTCCATGATGACGAAGAAATTAAACTAATCACTGGTTGGCGTGCATTAACAGATTTATTGTTGACGTCCAAAAGTTCAGGATTGATATCTGAGTGGCAACAATCGCGAGGTTCATTATTAGTGAGCGGTGATGTTAAAATAATCAGAGTATGGGATGCACCTACAGAATTATGTATTTTGGATATACCTGCTAGATCATCATCATCGATAACGTCATTGACTTCGGATCAAGTTGCAGGAAATGTTTTTGTTGCCGGGTTTGATGATGGGAGTCTTAGGGTTTATGATCGAAGATTGGATGCCAGAGAATCAATGGTTAAAGTGTGGAGATCAACACGACTACCAAACGGTAAGATTAATAAGGATATAGGGTTTGGCTCCATACGAAACGTCCACATGCAACGTGGTGGGTTTAGAGAATTGATTTCGGGATCGTCAGATGGATTTATCAATGTTTGGGATATAAGACTAGATGACCCGGTGTTAACTTACAAAACGGTTGAATCATCAATAAGATCGATGGATATACATGAGCATGCACCCATCTTAACTACGGGTTTAAAAACCACTGACATCTGGTCAACTTCGGGTGACTTACTAACCAATTTGAAAAGTCCTCAAAATGAAAAATATTTAAACAGAGCTACCGCCAATTATTTATCGAATTCGATTTTCCATCCTCATAGAATGATGTTAGCGACAAACTACAATCAAGATAGTAGAATTAATATTTATACGTGTACAGATACAATAATTGAATATTAGTTCTCGCTTTACTTCTCCATTTCGGAATTTGTAGGTTATGTCTTTCAAATATAAGCTGGGAATGAATCAAAATGAGAATATATCTATAACACAACGAATGATAAGCGCTTGTTCTGGTTCGTTGATAACGTCATTGGTGGTAACTCCGTTTGATGTTATTCGAGTTAGAATCCAACAACAAGAAATACTCCCTGAAGCACAACCATGTTGCCAACAACATTTTCCACAACATTATAGCAAGCATTTAGAAAGAACTCCAAAACTACAACAGTCTACACCGGAGTTGTTTTGGATTCATAATAAATACTGTAAAGCAGCTGAAAATTGTACAAAAATTTCATCGACATTTCAAGGATTCGTAACTATTACAAAACATGAAGGGGTGTCTACATTATGGAGAGGATTATCGCTAACGTTATTAATGGCTATACCTTCCAATATAATATATTTCACGGGATATGAGTACATCCGGGATCATTCACCTATATCAACACACCCATTGAATCCATTATTTTGTGGTTCATTAGCGAGAATTTTGTCAGCTACTTCGGTAGCACCGTTTGAACTAATAAAAACAAGGTTACAATCAATACCAACTGCAGGTTCTTCGCATGTTTTGTCTAATCTTTTGAAAGATTCCTTTGATCTCGTTAAGACTAACGGTATCGGGACGCTTTTTAAGGGATTACAAATTACATTATGGAGAGACGTGCCATTCTCGGGGATATATTGGTCGTCGTACGAGCTTTTGAAGTCTAAAATATCAATCATGTTAAATACCAATTACGCTAATGATGATTGGAAAATTTTTACAACTTCATTTTTATCAGGTTCGATATCAGGCTCGATAGCAGCATTCTTCACACAACCTTTTGATGTAGGAAAAACAAGATTACAAATCACAATGGAGGAAACTAATCAAGTTCAACACAACATGTTCAAGTTCCTATACAACATCTATAAAGTGGAAGGTATAAATGCGTTGTATTCGGGACTCGGCCCGCGGGTTTTAAAAATAGCACCTGCTTGTGCGATCATGATTTCATCTTATGAAATCGGAAAGAAATTTTTTAAAAATGTAAATAGATTATAGAATATATTAGATACATATTATGTGCCACCACCATTCACAATGGTTGCGGTGTTGAATCAACTCCTGCAGTCAAATTCTTTTGATATTTGTTTTGTGATACTTCAGCGATTTCGTTTTCTTCCTTGTTGATATATGCTAAAAAAGCATCACTTTGAAGTTGTAATTGTGTACTTACATAACTGATATCAATAGAATACTCAATCAAGCTTTCTTTCAAATCGTTCAAAATTGATTTTATAAACTGTTGTTTAACAACGTGAGAAACGGCTATTATTTGTTCCAATTTCTCAGCAAATGAAATTGTTGTTATTGCTTTCGAACCATAGTTATTATCTGAATCTCTCAACTGATTTTCAAGGTTAATCTTTTTAGCTATTAACCTTCTTAGTCTTTTTTCTCTTTGAAATACTGATGCAAAACCTAATTCAACTCGTTCAAGTTGTTTATTTAAATGATTCATAGTCGCAACTTGACATGCTACAACATCAGAAAACACCTTCATCAAAGTTGAGCTTTCGTATGGCAAAGCTTCAGTCCAAATTGACATGTCTCGATACAACTTTTGAAGAATATCTTTTGAATTGTTCTGAATTTTTATTAGTTTTCGACAACTTACATCTATTTGGTGACTAGTAATTCTAGGATTCTTATCTTCTTCGTTTGCTGTGATTGCAAGTGATAAGTCTTTGTCAGCAGCTGATACCAGTTGACTATTAAATTCGTTTGACATTTGTGAGAAATAAACGCTACTGAATTTTCGTATATTATTTTTTTGAGACTTCTTCGTCAATATTTAACCCAGTAATATCACCTATAGCTTTTTTTAATTGATCTGTTCTTGATTCTAAATGTTTTTTGCTGGACTCAGCATGGTCTTCTATTGATTTCGCTAATTTTAAGCTCGATTGATAAGCGGATTTTTGTTGCTCTGCAACCTGGGGAAGATTATCTTTTTCCAACTGCCATATAAATTGTCTAGTATTTTCAAATGTTTGAGGTAAAAAGTACTTAAAAGCAGCAACACCCCCAATGGTAGGTAATAACGCTTTTAAAACAATTCCTCTTTGTCTTGCAAAAATCGTACCTGCCATTACACCAACAATAACATACAAACTATTGGGTAATAAATCTTCTTGCCTTGAGTGTAATTGACTCAATGTAGTTGTCAACTCCCTTTCAGTTTTATTATATTTTGCATAACTCTGGTTTAAAAAGATGTTAAAATCAGTAATTGCTTGACTTGTAGACTCTCTAATTGATTTGAAGATATTTTCCGTTGCTTCTGTTGAACGTACAGAAATACCATCGATTATTTTGTTGGCACCTAATGCCTCAATCTCTGATGCTGGAGCTGGAGTGACTGTACCTGGAATTGGAACCACCTCTTGATCATCTTCATAAAATTTACGTTTTGAGTCATTATTTATAACTCCATTAAAAGTAAATGAAGTTATGAGAACCGGGGTAATCAAACGTATAGATTTAAGCATGTTGACTATTTTTTTTTCTGGCAATTTTGATTTGATTAAATCGCATCTTCAAATATGGCAAACGACTACAGTAATGCTCTACAGTGCACTGATCCTGCACTGGTCTTGAACAATGAAAGTCGCTTCTATAATTTGAAGATATAAGAATAAGACTTTTTTTATTTTGACATTCATGTTTCTGAGACAACGTATTTCAACTGTAGCTACAGAAAGTAAAGATATTTTAGCTTATCATTAGGTGTGTCCATATGAGATTATGCTGTGGCCCTCATGAATTTTATCTTGAGAATTGAATAATTAAATGTCGAATAGTTTGGCAAAAAATACAGTTTTTGCTGGGACGCCATACTAAAAATCAAAATGTATCTTTCATGCTTATTGAATTTACTTTGAATGTTCTTTTTTTAAATACCTTTGTAAGCTTAATATTAAGAGTGATTTCGATTGAGCCTTATGCTCAGCTCAACTAAAGCCTACAAATTCCCAATAGTTGCAACTTGAGCGGTTGTAATATTTGCAGTTTGTAAATTTTTCTGATGCAATTTTCTTGAGCTGCACATCTCGATGTTAAAAAAATTGATACTAAGGCGACGTTTAACAACTATCGTAGAGCCTAAGTTGCAAGATCTATCAAAATTTAGAAACCAAGACGGGAGTTTTATTCAGGGTGACAATAGAATTCTGGCAAGGCTAAGTAAAGAAACATATGAAGGGAAAATTGATCATTCTATTAGTAAACTACCTCAACCCATAGCTTTAGCTATTCAAAATGATATTCTAGTTGAACATAGACCAAGTAGGTTAAGAGAAAAGGTTCAAAAAATCTATCAGGAATTAAATAAGAATCAGATTCAACTGGCACCTGGTTCATCGCTAGAGGTAAATGCACATATAGCAGGGTTATTTCTACAAGACTATAGTCATGTTAAGCAAGTGTTATCAGAATTGAAACTGAAAAGTGATTTTAATCCTGAACGAGTTTTAAGCATAGGTTATGGTCCTGCCACAGGTATAGTTGCATTAAATGATATAATGGGTGATGAATGGAGGCCAAAAGAAAAAGAAGCGTACATAATAGGCAGTAATAATAATGAAATGAAGAAGAAGGCAAAAGTTATACTATCTAAACAAGCAAATGAAGTCGAAACAAAGTTAAGAAATAATATTCCTGTAAATAAACAATACGATTTAATTATCGTAGAACATTCGTTGTTATCAAAAGAGTATAAATTTCCAAGAGATATTGATCAGAATATTCGCATGGTGTTGAGAATATTAGCACCAGGTGGTTATTTAGTGTTGGTTGAACGTGGTAATTCAGTTGGTTTTGAAACCATCGCTAGAGCTAGGCAAATAATGATCAGACCAGAATCATATCCTAATGAAATTGGAAAAATTCCAAGACCCTATATCTCAGGATCTAGTGTCAAACCACAAAGAAACAGTGATAGAATGATAGATGAAGAAAGCGAAAAGTTAATCAAAGAATTGAACGAAAAATACGGAGAACTTTCAGAAGAAGAAATTGAGTTTGAAAAGTCTCCAGATTATGACGTTGAAGAAATTTCAGACAAAATTGATTATCATTTGAGTGTTATTGCACCATGTGCTAATCATAGAAAATGTCCATTACAATTGGGCGATCCTAAGTATTATAAGATTCCTTCACATAAACACCGATTCAATTTCTGTTCCTTCACTAAGCAAATGGAAAGACCAAGATATACAATGGAGTTAAAAAAGGGTTTAGCATTAGCAAGTCCATGGGATAAAGGCAGTGAGGATGGTATTGGATCATTGTCAAAAAATCAAAAGAAACAATACGAAGGTAAAGGTAGACCTAATGGCCGTAATGATGAAACAGGCTCGTATTCATATTTAATTGTTCAAAGGAGCTTGAATGATACGACTACATTGGCTAAAATCGAAGAATTGAGAGAATATAATAATACTGACTTTAATGTAAAAGATAAGAAATATTGGCCAAGAATCATTGAACATCCTCAAAAAGTCAAAAGATTAGTTAATCTCACTGTATGCAATCATGAAGGAAATGTTGAAATATTGAGAATACCAAAATCTTCGGGCAAACAAATTTATTATGATGCAAGAAAGTCACAATTGGGTGATTTATGGCCAATGGGACAGAAATCCAAATCGATTAAAAATCAATTAAGCGACGATGTCAAGGATAAATTGGAATACCTATATAAATCTGAGAAGAAAAGATTTAAAAAAGTGAGAGTGAATGGTTTGTGGAAAAAGATCAAGAGTTTAAAAATGGAAGATTTTGATGAAAAAGTGATAAAAGACATTCTGGAGCCTAGATTTAAATAGTTTTATATTTCTATATACTTATTTTCTTCTAAACGATGAGCCTTCAACTAATTTAGCTTTGCCACCGGTTGGAGTAGATAATAAATTTTGACATTTTTCACAAGTTATAATTGTTTGTGCGTGACTAAAAACCGTCGATATGTTGAAACAACCAGGACACTTTATGTCAACAAAATATGAATTAGGTTCCTCTACTAATCTTTTGAGTTTATGTTGCTGTTGTTCTGTGTGTGTATTTGGATGTAATAAATCTTGAACTAAAACCATGATAAGAAATGTGGAAAATTTGTGGCAAAGAAAAAATCTTCCTCACAAGATAACAAATTTAACTGATTATATATATAAACACATGATACTTCTAGAAGGATCTAGAGTCAACACCCAATAAAAACATGATGAAATTAAATCGATTTGATAAAGCTAAATTGTAAAGCTTTAATCAAGTTAAAAGCGTGAATGTCTTAGCGAAAGAGATTTTTTGCACACTGCTTTGAGGGTTGTTGAGAAGGAAACAAGTTGCTAGATTAACTCCAACTTAAAATAAAGTAATTGACTTTAAATTGCAACTGTCTCGCCTGTTTTTATTCGGTAGTCTCCTGGAGTCACTTATAAACGATGATTAAATAAAGACAATATAACTGCAACTTAATTGGTTAGTAGAACATATTATACTAATTAATAAAATGCGCCTCCTTGGAATTATATATCTACTCGGAATTGACTTTTCATTAATAAAAGATTATTATCTGGAATTTGTGTATTCTTTATTTGATTTCTTACATAAAAGTATTATAATTGACGATTAAGTATTTTACATCAATTGAGAAATAAAGTTTATAATTCCGTGTTTATGAAACATAAACAATTATACACTTTTCACGCTTATTCTGTATTAATTTTTGAGTGGAGTAGAAATTCATGGTTGTAATGTCAATGTTTTAATGTTATGGAGCTTCATTACGCATCAAGACACATTTATAATTTTATATATAACCAGGTTGTGATTCAATTTTAATTTTTAACGCGTCATGTCTGAGAAATTCGAATTCGATATTGATTCATTTCAAACTCAAGATACTATATTCAAATTATTTACTTATGTTATAATATTGTTACCGACATTGACGTCTATTTTATACTCGAATAATCATCTTTCAAATAATGAACAAATTGGAAATTACATAATTGATTTATTAACTGTTTTGTTAATAAGTTGGGTGGTCAGATTCACAATGGAATGGCCGTTCAACTGGTTGAAACAGTTGAATCAAACAAGAACAAAATTATCTAGCCAGTTTGAGAATGATGAAAAAAGTGTCTTGTTGATTAGAAAGATCTACACGTTTGAAATTGTTGCCTTGATATCATGTTTCATATCATCTATTTTTGGTTCAATTTTATTGATTTGGACTAGACAATATACGTTGATCGATCAGAAACGTAAGAAAGCAGTGTTCAACAATGTAAATATTGCTTTACTACAATTCTGGTCGGTTTTCAGAATTATCGTCACATTCACAAACATGTTGCAATATACTTCTTTGAATATGAGTACCTTTGACCTGGATATGAGAACGTACTTCTTACCGAGTACAACTAATCAATTGTTGTTAGATCATCTACAACTTCATACAAAACAGTATGATAGATTGAAATTGGATTTGCAAAAGTTGGAAAAACAAGTGGAAAATAAAACCTCGTTTACTCCTTATCCGTTAAGGTCACCCGTGAGAAGATTTTCGCCAATGAAAACAATCGAAGAGGAACCTTTTGAACCAATAAATGATGACACTACCGTGAGTTTGGATGTTATGTCAAGCGAATTGAAATTGATCGATGTTGTAAAAAACCCGGAAATGGTAAAGAAAAAATGCTTAGAGAAGGCGTATCATGTATTCGAACAATTCAAAGAATACAAAATTTTGAAGATTTTTACTTACGACTTGTTAAGTTTATTGTTCAATTATTATACAACTTTAGTTACTCATCCAATCAATTTTGTCATTAAAATCATGGTGTTTATGATAAAGCTACCTTTTTATGTGACAAAATTATATTTCAAGATTACATTTTGTATACCAATGACCATAATTAAATTATGTGTATTAAAACCTATTAGGATGGTTGTCAATATTTATGCATTTAAACAAAAAGATCAGTTTCAAATGAAACAATTTCACTTATCACCAATTTTACCTGAACAACCAAAAATATCTAATCAAAAAATTAATTTTCGGTATAATATATATGATGATTAGAACCCACTCAAGGCATTTGTGAATTGGGAACCGCCAGCTTGTTGATATTCAATCATGAATTCTTCTAATACTCCAAAAGCTGATGAAACACCAATTAATACACTCACTCCTTTTCCTAATCCACCTAATAATTCACCAGTTACAGCTGCGATAGCTAATAAAAATGCACCACTAACTGAAGCAACAGGAATAACTCTTGCCAACTCTTTTGTAATGGATACATCTCTTTTACCAGAAATTGAGATTCCTTGCTCTTTAAATTGTTTTGAAATATCTTTTGGAGAAGAACCAGAAATGTATGACCATTTGTTGGCAAACCAAACCGATGTACCAACAATAAACAATGAATAGAACAAACTTTTGACTGGTGATAATAAAGATTGTAATAAACTCGAACTTGGACTCAAATAATACAACACACTAGTATTCAAATATAACCTTGATCCTAACAATTTGTAAGAACCCAAAATTGAGTTGAATGGTGTAAAGTTTAATAAATTTACAAAAAAATATCCAATAACTTGAATGTTTGCTACCAATGTGTAACTAAATAAAATTGGTAATGCACCAGTATACAACAATTTTATTGGATAAATATTATTCATACCTCTCATTTTAGTTGATCTTATTGGAATTTCAATTCTGAAATTTTGTAAACCAATCACAACCAAGATTGAGAAAACTGCAATATAAAATTGGGTTAAACTTGGAAATTGTGTTCTTGTAAATGCATGGTAAATTTCAAATCCAGTTTGTTTAAAATTGAATGAAAACTTTTTAATCAAATTTAGTAATGCCCCAAATGTCTCATATTTATTTGAATTTACAACTGGATAAACTTCCAACCCAATCAAGTCAGCAACAAAGTTAGTTGCACTATCCAAAACTAAAAAACATAAGGAGCCGGACCCAAATCCGTATCCTTTGTCAAAAATTTCAACCAAAAATGTAACCATCCAAGACCAAGAGGTAATTTGAAAAAGTATTAAAAAATATGATCCCCATGGAATAGAATCAACTAATGGATTGTAACCTCTAATCACATTATCATAATATCCACTGTAGATTAAGCCACTTGCGTAAACGATAGCCAAAATAAAACTAGTCAATTTTTGTCCAGTTTGAAATAATTCACGATCAGATCTTAATGAAAGATTGACATTGATCAATCTCAAGCCACTAGCTAATTGCCAAATAAAACCTGCAGTGATAACTGGCAATAATCCTAATTCCAATAACGTACTCTTATTCATTCCAAATACGCTACGGAAATTATAAAATGGATCCTCAATGTAAAACTGACTGTTTGGTTTTAACCCATAAATTGGTAACTGGCCAAATAAGTATATGATTGCACTACCTACAGTATAAACAATTCTTTCATCGAAACTTATCTTTTCAAACGGATATTCTATCTCTGGTAGAATTGGTAAAAAGAATTTAACCAAATCTAAAAGACGAAACCCTGCCATTGTTGTAGAAAATTTTTTGAAAAATCTTTTGTCGACCGAAAAAAATTTATCGCTGGCTGGATAACATTATAAAGAGAAAATTAATCGCTGCAAGACAAATTGATAATCAAGATAAAATCTGGTTTGAAAAGGAAACACACATAAGTCAAATAATTGACTTTACGCTCATTTACCTTGTGCTGATTCTCGTGCGTTTTTCTAAAATTTAAAAAACAATCTTACATAACCTATAAACCTAACCACATTACTATATATCATTCCATGATGTCTTACCGCCAAAACCAACCCCGCCACACATTATTAAAGATGAGCCATTTGTTGTGTCTGAAAAATTTGAACTGATCTGTGTCAACTCATGTTGTCTATCATACTCAGGCAAATTCTTTGTCAAATAATTAATATAATCGGTGGTACCAATGTTTAAATGTCTATATGTCAAATCTTGGTGAACATTATTACTTTTCACAAGTAATAATTTATATAGTAATTGCTCTAATAGACTATGATTTGTTTGGTCATCTTTCTTCAACAAGAATGTCTTAATATCCATTAATTCATGAAAATTTCGAACTTTGTTAATCTCATCTTGATCCAAATATTTGAATAAATCATCGCCATAAAATTCACTCAATATTTTCTTTGATTCTTCCAAGGTCGTTGTTGAGTTTTCTTCTTCTAATTCCCAACTAGCTATATTCTCATCAATTAAATTTTCTTCGATGATGTTTGATTGGTGCCACTTATTAATTTTATTCGATAATTCTGAGCCCCTTGCTAGTTCCTCGTCATCGTCGGCCTCTTCTCGTTTTTCACCTGGTTCTTCATCTAATTCAGAATCGAGTTCCCCTTCATCTTCTTCTTCATCTTCTTCTTCCTCTTCTTCTTCGGTTTCGACGTCTTTAGACGTGTTTGTCATGGATAAAATATCCGACTCATTCTTCTTGATTGGGTTAAATAAAACATACAGTGATTGGTCATCGTCTACTAATTCAACATCATCATAATCAGACAATATACTTGAGGTCGTGTCGTACTTCGTACTAAGTTTATTCTTAACTTTGCTTAGGTTATAAAATGGATTGATAGACATTGTTGATACAATGAGCAGATAAAAAAATATGTAATCTATATATAGAGATAAGCAAATATAATGTAACCACAATTTTTAGTCACCTAAATAAAGGAAAAAAAAAAAAAAAAAAAATAGAGTGAAAGTTTAAAAAACTCAATCACACGGGTATATTCACACCGAATGGCGGAAACACGTAAAATGCTTAGACGATGTTAATGCGACAAACAATGTCAAATACGTCACGAGTTGACCCGTGTTTGGATTCAATTACATTCCATTCCCGATGTCGCCAATAGTACGATTCTTAAAAAATGTTAGTAACTTTTATTTTCAAATACGTAAGTAGTTGCTCAGATAGGGGTGAAAGACATTTATAATTTTGTTTGGTTAATCATATATTGAATAAGTCTGAACAAATCATCATCAACAGTTAAAAAACATACCTTCTTGTGTTGTAGAAGGATTAATGAAAACAAAAAAAAAAATTTTTCTACTCATGAAACATTCAATTTAGTCATTAGAGTGCATATAAATTTCCGCAAATTAAATTTATTCATGGCTGTCAAAGGATTAGGTGCAATTGATCAACAGTACGACGGTATGACTTTAGTACCTTTAACTGTGCTCGGATTTATACTAACTATTTAGGTTCCTCTTTAAGAATTGGGATTCTCCATGCGAGATGGAACAAGAAAATTATTGATTCATTGGTTAATGGTGCAGTTAACAGGTTAAAAGAATTGGGTGTCAAAGAAGAAAACATTATTGTTGAATCTATTCCTGGATCATTTGAATTACCTTACGGTTCCAAGTTGTTTGTCGACAAGCAAAAAAGGTTAGGTAAACCATTGGATGCAATTATTCCCATCGGAGTGTTGATCAAAGGTTCAACAATGCATTTTGAATACATTTGTGATTCGACAACTCAACAATTGATGAAATTGAATTTTGATTTGGGTTTACCTGTCATTTTTGGTGTTTTGACATGTTTGACTGAAGAACAGGCCGAAGCAAGAGCTGGTTTGATTGAAGGCAAGATGCATAATCATGGTGAAGATTGGGGTGCCGCTGCTGTCGAAATGTCGCTAAAATTTAAATAGTCAAGTGTGTAGATTAAGCTCAAGTTACATTTGACGATCATAGAAGTTAATTAAATTTTTAAATAAATAAAATCAAATTTTTGATCCTATATTTGTTACGTTAAAGAATGAATGGAGCAGCAAAGCTAAGTCAGCTGAAAAAATGTTGTTTGGCACCAAATTAAACAACGAAATCTATCAGATATGGAAGGTCCATTACCTAAACTACAACCCAGAAGTTGTTAAAAAAGTCATTTCAAAAAATAACTGGATTAACAAAGATGAGCAAAACTTTGTGTCCACCGTTGACAAAAATTTGGAAAAACCGTTTGCACTTTCCAGCATAGCAAATTCGACAATTGATCCAAGAGTTCAACTCTCGTTGCAAGACGATACTGAGAAATATGGCAATTTCGGCGTGGAAGGCTTTAGTAATAAGTTGGAGTACAAAACTTGGTGGTTCCCACGTTTGTACTAAACGGGCCTCATCAAAATCATTAAGAAGCACGAAAAATAATATTAAAACTGCTCTATTAAGCCGTTGTTAAACATCAAATTAAAGTCACCTTCTCTTGGCTAGATAAATTTAGAGATATCGTCACTAAATGTAATATTTTTTTTTCGCATATATATTAGGTTTTTTTTTATGGTGTGGAAAGTGAGGTGAAAACTCTATAAACTACATGTCTATATCGAAAAGCCTAGCATCTGAAGTAATGCCTTGTTATTCTGTCTATAAAAAGCTACCTAGCTGTATTGTTTTTTTTTTGGTTTTTTTTAACGTTAACGTATATAACAAGTAAAAACTATAAACTTATACAGTAAAATCATAAGAATTTGACACTTGTTTTATATTATGGTGATATACTGTTTATGATTCCTTTTTTTCGGTATGTATTAGGTAAAAACTTTAGAAACTACATGTTTGTCGAAAAAAACCTAGTATTAAGTCAATGTGTTATTTATTTTAATTTTTTGTAAATAATGCTAAGTATTCTTGATGGAAACATAAGGAATTGGAGGTGATGGGGTAATATTGGTTTCACCAATCTAGGCTGGTTTGGTCATCGCTTTCATAACAGTCAGAAAACGGTCAAAAAGGGTTTGGTTATTTGATATTGATGATTTTGTGAGTTTGATTTTTGCCAATATTACTTTGATTGCGAAGTTGGCGCTTTAATCGTGTTTGAACAACGTATTCGATTGTTTTAGGCGACATAAACTACTTCTAATGAAGCAACACGTACAAATATATTCGTCAATTGCTGCAAAAAAAAGTCAAAAACGGTCCCGGTGAGGGTCGAACTCACGATCTTGAGATTACGTAAAATTAGCCTAGACAACCAATTAACAGTCTCACGCCTTAGCCAACTTGGCCACAGGACCTAATTACTGCTCCGGTTTTGTCATAAATTAGTCATGTGTTTTAAAACCACTCCAAAAAAGTTAGGATTTTCCAAAAATTTCTCCAAATTCCAAACTTCTTAAGACTTATTAGGGATTTTTGGGGTGAGTAGGGTTGTTTAAAATGGTTGGTTCATGAATGGTTGATGATTTAATTGACGGAAAATCAGCTGGATAAATCCAAAAGAGACTCGTCGTGTGCTAGCACGACCTATCACGGGGATTCTGCTTTACTTTGCTGGGTAAAAACCATAAGTGGTTCTATATGAAATTTTATTTTATTTAGTTTTTTTTAACTCTGAATGTACGAAGAAAAAAAAAAGTGGTTCTAGCTATCAACAGCCTTAGATAGCCTATGTATGTTAGAAATTAGAGTTCTAGTTAATAATATATATTGAATTTCGAAAAAAAAAATGCAACCCAACAATTCCATGCTGGTTTTTAGTTGATTGCAAAATGTAATCAACATTTTTCGCAGCTATATAGAGAATGGCTTAGCTACCAAAATCCTTAGGTAGTCTGTAAATATTTAATTTTATAGCTTTAGAATGAAATATATAGTGAATTTCAGATAAAAATTTTTTTACCTTTTAATAATGCTGACATAGCCGTGAATGTTTCAAAATCGATGGGGGATTATATTATCCATCATCTTTTTAATTTTCGAGTTACAGGGAGGACGTAGAAGAATTTTTGCTCCAAAGACAGAAGTTTCAGGAAAGTTATCATTGTCAATCACACTATCCATAGATAGTTAACATTAGCTTGTATCTAAATGAGGCTTTTAAAATGCTTCAAATAAAACGGCTTCAGCTACAAGAAATTAATCAAAATTAATTGGTAAGTGCTCTCGGTATCTCTTGGATGCTGAGAAGATAATTAACATCATCTTTTTTGGTATGTACTAGGTCAAAACTATCTGAACTACATGTAATATGTTGCTGTATTAATTCTATTAAACTGTAACCGCCTAATTAGGAAGGAGATTTAATTGTGGTGAACTAATTCCATAGCACTCTTGAAAGTTCATGTTCAAATTCTTATATAGCTTTATTCTTTGTTCAAATATTTTGTTGGGGTGATTCAATAAAAACTGACTCAATGTATTGAAATTTTTGATAAATTCAATTTTAATTCTACATGACTCGGAGTTTCATCATTTTTCATATCAAACATAGCAGAATAAATTTCATCAGTTTTAATTAGGTCAATAATTACTTCTATGAGAGATGATAAGGAAAGTCCCGAAGATTTCCATATATTACTGACTGATCATAATGCATTGGTATATGTTTGCAAAGCATTGTCATGAATTAATTGAAGTTTCAAGATCATACATAAGAACTTCAGGTTTAAACTTTTCACCAAATTGTGAACATATCTTTTATCTTGGAATTTGATTATATTGAAGTTAATTGATGATTCGATTTGAAACGTTGAAAAACCAAAACATTTGTAATTCCAACTTATGAAAGGCATATGCAAAGTCATAGACAGTACCGCCAAAATTGATGAAGCCAAAGATGTATTAAATAATTCGATATAATCGTGACAAGTTTAAATCTTTTCTTTGGCTTAGATATTGGTAAATCTGAGTATATTTTCAGAATTAAGAAAGTTCCAGAATGAGTAGAAGGTAAAATGTTGCTGGGGAGATAATATGAGTCTAGATAATTTAAGTTTTTGGTAGATATATAAATACTCTCGAACCTTTAGAAAGTTTATTTGTTGTAATTATATTCCTAAGATGAAGAAGTCAAAATGTATTTTCTAAGTCAAACAGTTGTTTATTGTCATTAAACGCAAATTTGACTAATATATGAGTTGGCAAACTTGTGGTAGACCCATTTAATAAATTAACTGGATATTCTTGTTCGGCAAAATTGAAGTCTTCACCCAAATTAATTTGTAACGGTTGGTTTCTTGAAGTTTTAAGAGTAAGGATCAAAATTCTAAGTAAACGCCATCGAAAAATTTTGCTTGGATGGTGTAAAATTTGGCTGGAATGTAAAGCTGATGATGTAATAGTATTCGTTATTGATTTTGATGATACAATAAGAAATGTGTTTGAAAGTGATGGTAATATTGTTGCTGTTGATAGGTTTGCGTCTTGCTACAATAGCAGTTTCTGATAAATGATGATTTGAAATGTGATGAATTGATTTGTATTTTAAATCTGATATAATATTTTTGAATGTTTGGAGTCGCTTGAAGTAATATGGAGCTAAATCAAGTAAAGTTTTTTGTATAGTTGCTTTGTTTACCTATGTTAGCTTGTAAAATTTTTAGCTTATATATTCTTATGTTTGCAGTTTGTCTATTGTTTATCATCACGCTAAATAATAAATGGGGGAGTATAACTGGGACTACACTAAGTCATGAAATCAATAATGAAATGATCCAATTGTTCAACATTGCTTTTTTTGATCGTACGTCTTGTAGATTGCGTCACCAAAGTAGCTGTAAAGTTCAAATTTGTTTATATTTACTCCAGAGTTTAATACATCCTGGATTTTCTATTAGAGAGTTTTAACTTAGTTTCTTATATCTTGTACTTTTGTAAGAAGTTCCAAAATATCTTGTACTTCATTCTTAAAATTGACGTCCTTATCACCGTCATAGCTGGTTGTATTTTAATTTTAGCTTGAACTTGGCTTTCGGACTTTGCTAAATTTTGCTCACTTTCAATCGCCCATTTAATCAAGTTTGGAACAAGTCTGAAATTCTCTACAACTAATCTTTTCCAAATTTTTATACTCTGCTGATGCAATAAACATCACTATTACTAAAGTGTTACTTAAATAGTCGGCTTGTCTGAATCTTGTTTTATTCAATGATTCAATAATAATGTAGATAATATATTTGATCAAATTTAATGGTTAAATTGTTGGTTATGCGACATAAAAACTTGGAAATCTTCAAAAAAACTTCTTCTTTAACAAGAATTATTTGTGAAGTTTCAATTTTGTTCCAATAAATCATCAAACTTAACCGATACCTCACTACTATTCTAAGATTTAAATCAATGCGACTAGCGGATGATGCTTGGCAAACTAAGAAGGTTACAACCAAGCTAATCAAAAAATGTGTATCAATTTTTCGAATTAATCAGGAACTTAAATTTATTCATACAACAACTATGACTAAAGGTTTTCACTAAAACTAGTTTCCCTTATCCAAAAACAAGCAAAAGTTTTTAAGTTTAATTTAGATATATAATTATATTTATAGAATTTAATAAACAATATTCAAAACAAATTTTATTTTCATCTGGAACAATTTTAATTCTTTCTATTTCAATTCTTTCTTTTCCAATTCTAAATTTAGATTTTCTCTCAGTTAATGGTCTGAGCTTGGATTCTCTCTCAATGAATGATCTAAGCTTGGATTCTCTCTCTTTTTTTTTTTTTCGTATATATTAGGATCAAAAGCTAAATAGTGACTATCTAGTAAAACCTAAGAAAACCTATTGAAAGGTATAATTATTATTTGATGATTTTACCCAAGAAAACCTTTTGAAAGGTATAATTATTATTTGATGATTTTACCCAATTAGTTGATGGTGATTAGTTTAATTTGTGGTTGAATCAAGTTGGAGTTAATGTTCGATCACATAAATAATTTTTTCTATTTGATTAGGCAATATAGGCCTAACTAATCTTCGCCTATTTCGTCGTCGTCGCCAAAGTTTCCTAACAATGGTTAAAAAGCGATCGATTTGGTCATATGCTTTGGTATTTAATTTCATGTTGGCTAAAGCATTAACAATCTTGAATGGTTCATCCTTTTTGGTGATGGATTTCCAAATTAATTGGGTGATCTGACATTCTTGATATATATGAAAGAACTTTACTC
>JAJMKJ010000065.1:0-52889 GCA_030569255.1 Insectozyma sakaeoensis | reverse complement strand
TGGTACAAGATATGACTTGTTTTGTTTATGTGACCATTTGGGTAACTCTTCCAATGCAACAACAATTTTTCTACAGAGTAATACACACAGGTAGGAGGATAATATAAATAGGAATTAACATTCCACCAATTCATGCTCTTCTTTCCCTTTCATATCATAGTACTAATTGTTACATTGTTGTTGTTGTTGTTGGACTCAAAAATCAAGGACTTATAATAATAATATATTGTTTGTGTTATCTACTGTTAATTTATTTAATTTTATTTTCCCATTATCACTATCAAATCTTTTTTATTTTTTCTCAATTATATTTAACAGAGATAAAAATTATATAATCCTTAATTCCTCATCTTTGGATTTTTTTTTTAAAGACAAGTTATTCATTCATATATTTGTTTATTTATTTGATTCCTAATTTACTAGTTTATTAATTTATTTATTCACTCAATTGTTGACAACTTAATCTAATCTTATCATCATGACTTCAATTCAATCGGTCAACACTCAGGATGCTAGGATCAACCAAATGAGAAGAGATTCAACAGTTTTAGGACAAATGAATAAAATACTTGTTGCAAACAGAGGTGAAATTCCAATCAGAATTTTTAGAACAGCACACGAATTGTCAATGCAAACCGTTGCTATATATTCGCACGAAGACAGGTTGTCAATGCATAGATTGAAGGCAGATGAGTCCTACGTCATTGGTAAAAAGGGTCAATTTTCGCCTGTCGGTGCTTATTTGCAAATTGACGAGATCATAAATATTGCCAAACAGCATGGTGTCAATATGATACATCCTGGTTATGGATTCTTGTCCGAAAACAGTGAATTTGCAAGAAAAGTCGAAGAAAATGGAATTGTTTGGATCGGTCCTTCCTACAAAACAATTGATGCCGTTGGTGACAAAGTCAGCGCTAGAACTTTGGCTATCGATAATGATGTTCCAGTTGTGCCTGGTACTCCAGGCCCCATTGATTCTGTTGAAGATGCAGAAAAATTTGTTGAAAAATATGGTTTACCCGTCATTATAAAAGCTGCTTTTGGTGGTGGTGGTAGAGGTATGAGAGTTGTTAGAGAAGGTGATGATATTGCTGATGCCTTTAAAAGAGCCACTTCTGAAGCTAAAACTGCCTTTGGTAACGGTACTTGTTTCATTGAAAGATTCTTGGACAAACCAAAACACATCGAAGTTCAATTGTTAGCTGATAACTACGGTAATGTAATACATTTATTTGAAAGAGATTGTTCCGTTCAAAGAAGACATCAAAAAGTTGTTGAGATTGCCCCAGCTAAAAACTTGCCAAAGCTGGTCAGAGATGCAATTTTAACTGATGCTGTCAAATTGGCTAAAAGTGCAAACTACAGAAATGCTGGTACAGCTGAATTCTTAGTCGATGAGCAAAATAGACACTATTTCATCGAGATTAATCCAAGAATTCAAGTTGAACATACAATCACCGAAGAAATCACCGGTGTTGACATTGTTGCCGCACAAATCCAAATTGCAGCAGGTGCTTCCTTGCAGCAGCTCGGTTTGTTACAAGATAAAATCACATTTAGAGGTTTTGCAATTCAATGTAGAATCACAACTGAAGATCCAGCCAAAAGTTTCCAACCAGACACTGGTAAAATCGAAGTTTACAGATCTGCTGGTGGTAATGGTGTAAGATTAGATGGTGGTAATGGATTTGCAGGATCAATCATATCACCGCATTACGATTCCATGTTGGTAAAATGTTCATGTTCTGGTTCAACCTTTGAAATTGCAAGAAGAAAAATGTTGCGTGCCTTGATTGAATTTAGAATCAGAGGTGTTAAAACAAACATTCCATTCTTGCTAGCATTATTGACAAATGAGACTTTTATTGCTGGTAACTGTTGGACCACTTTTATTGACGATACACCTTCGTTGTTCCAGATGATTAGCTCACAAAACAGGGCCACAAAGTTATTATCTTACTTGGCAGATTTGGTTGTCAATGGCTCATCTATCAAAGGTCAAATTGGATATCCTAAATTAGATACTGAAGCGTTAATACCACAATTACATGATCCAAAAACAGGTATCCTAATTGACGTTGATCACACACCACCACCAAGAGGGTGGAGACAAGTATTGTTGGAAGAAGGTCCTGAGCAATTTGCCAAAAAAGTTAGACACTTCAAAGGCTGTTTGATCACTGATACTACATGGAGAGATGCCCATCAATCGTTGTTGGCTACCAGAGTAAGAACAATCGACTTGTTGAACATTGCTCAAACAACCGCATTCGCTTTAAATGGTGCATTCTCTTTAGAATGTTGGGGTGGTGCAACGTTTGATGTTTGTATGAGATTCTTGTATGAGGATCCATGGGCCAGATTAAGAAAATTGAGAGCTTTGGTACCAAACATTCCATTTCAAATGCTTTTGAGGGGTGCCAATGGTGTTGCTTACTCGTCGTTGCCAGATAATGCTATAGATCAATTTGTAAAAGAAGCTAAAGATAACGGTGTTGATATCTTCAGAGTCTTTGATGCCTTGAATGACTTGGAACAGTTGAAGGTTGGTGTTGATGCAGTCAAGAAAGCTGGTGGAGTTGTCGAAGCCACAATCTGTTACTCTGGTGATATGTTAAAACCAGGTAAAAAATACAATTTAGAATACTATTTGAATGTTGCTGAAGAGGTTGTTAAGATGGGTACTCACTTTTTGGGTATAAAAGACATGGCCGGTACATTAAAACCTGCTGCTGCCAAGTTGTTAATTGGTGAATTGAGAAAACGTTATCCTGATTTACCAATCCACGTTCATACACATGACTCCGCTGGTACTGGTGTTGCGTCAATGACTGCATGTGCAAAAGCAGGTGCCGATGTAGTTGATGCCGCCTCCAATTCAATGTCTGGTATGACTTCACAACCATCAATCAGTGCTATTCTTGCCTCATTGGAAGGTGAGATTGACACTGGGTTATCGGAATCTTTGATAAGAGAATTGGATAATTATTGGGCTCAAATGAGATTATTGTATTCATGTTTCGAAGCAGACTTAAAGGGACCAGATCCAGAGGTTTACCAACATGAAATTCCCGGTGGTCAATTGACCAATTTATTATTCCAAGCTCAACAGTTAGGTTTGGGTACAAAATGGTTGCAAACCAAAGAAACGTATAAAATTGGCAATCAAATATTGGGTGACTTGGTCAAAGTTACACCTACATCCAAGGTTGTTGGTGATTTGGCACAATTCATGGTCAGCAACAATTTGACAGAGGAAGACGTTAATAAATTGGCTTCAGAATTGGATTTCCCAGATTCAGTTTTGGATTTCATGGAAGGTTTAATGGGTACGCCATACGGAGGATTCCCAGAACCTTTGAGAACTAATATGTTGAAAAACAAGCGTCAAAAATTGAACAAGAGACCTGGTTTAAGCTTACAGCCAATTGACTTTGAATCAATTAGAACTGAATTAGGTTCAAGGTATGGCATAGTTAGTGAAACTGATATCGCATCATATATCATGTATCCTAAAGTTTTCGAGCAATTCAAAAAGGTTAGCGACAAATATGGTGACTTGTCAGTATTACCAACGAGATATTTCCTTAAACCTTGCAATATTGGTGAAGAAATAGTTGTTGACATTGAAAAGGGTAAAACTTTGATCATAAAGTTGTTGGCAATTGGTGAAGTCTCGGAGAAAACTGGTACTCGTGAAGTATTCTTTGAATTGAACGGTGAAATGAGGTCTGTCACAGTTGAAGATAAAACAGTCGCAATCGAAACCAAAACAAGACCAAAAGCTCAACATCCTAATGAAGTTGGTGCCCCAATGGCCGGTGTTGTTATTGAAATAAGAACTCATAAACATCAAGAGGTTAAAAAAGGTGACCCAATAGCTGTGTTGTCAGCAATGAAGATGGAAATGGTGATTAGTGCACCCGTCTCTGGTATTGTTGGAGACTTGTTGATCAAAGAAGGTGATAGCGTAGATGCAAATGATTTAATCACGAGCATTTTGAAACATGTACAATAGTTAGTGTAATTATAGAAACTGAAATTAAGATATAACTATTTTTTTGAATTTTCACAGCTAAGTAGAAAAAGTAGAAAACCACGTTATTGGCCAAGACATGTGGATTGTTTATCATTCGACATGGGGTATTTTTAACCACTACAAACTATTCCGGGTTTTTGTGCGGTTATCCTGGTATCTTTAGCTTGAATTCAAATATTTTTTGAAACAGTGGAAAGAACACATTATTGATATGTATTTTTAAAATCAGATGTATACTTGCAAAAGATCTCTTGCAAATCTTCCATCTATTCGGATTATAAATATGATTTTTAGCTGAAATATGAGTATTCTTTAAATTTTTCACCACTGATAATCATTGGATAAAAGAGTGATATCATGTATGTAAAGTAAGTAACCTCCAGTATATGTTATCAACTTTGAAAAACCTTTGTCTAGGTGCCAGAATTTTGTTCACTTTTTGGCAAAAACTGAAAAATTATGAAAATGACATTTTTTTTTTTTTTTTTTCGTATATATTAGGATTAAAAGCTAAATAGTGACATTGTATCTGATTTATCTTCCTTTGTCGACTATCTAGCATTTTGATTTATTCTTAATAAAAATAGCAATAACTTACTTTTTCAGCAATCAGCAACAAATTGTACGCAGCTAATTCATTTAAACTCGTACTCTAAATTGCAAAAAATATTACTATAAAAATAATTCTAAGAAAAAAAAACGGTCCCGGTGAGGGTCGAACTCACGATCTTGAGATTTCAAACTACAAGTTGTAACACTTATAACAGTCTCACGCCTTAGCCAACTTGGCCACAGGACCATCTGCTGCGGAAATATTTTGTTAGGAGAATCATTGGAACAAAATCAAAATCAAAAAGTCCATTTACAACGTTGAATGACACTTCAAGAACTCGGTTTTTAGGATTTAAAATATTCTCCAAATAATTCCCCTTACTTAAAGCTTAGTAGGGTTTTTTGGGGCGAGTAGGGTTGGTTCAAATGGTGGTTCATGGATGGTTGCTGGTTTAAAAGGACGGAGAATCAGCCGGATGAATCCAAAGGAGTCTCGTCGCGTGCTAGCACGACCCATTAAGGGATTTTTGCTTTACTTTGCTGGATAAAATACCATAAATGGCTTAGCTATCAAAAGCCTTAGATAGCCTATATATGTTCGAAATTAGAGTTCTAGTTATCAATATATATTGAATTTCCGAAAAAAAAAAAGGAGTTGTGAATGATTGAATTTTTTGAAAAGCTTAAATGGAAACACAATTATCAATTAAAATAGATATCAAGTGAAAGTTCATCCTTGTATTGACGTGTTTTCATATTGAACTTACTTTTAAAAATTGAGGTCAATAACCAGAATTTATAATAGCGAGAGATTGTTTCCGGCAAATTTACCAATGTACATTTGAAGCTAATAGAAAATGAATTAGTTGTGTTAGTTTTCTTTAATGTGATAAATATAATGATTTGTGTTTGTCAAATTTACAGAAATTTAAAAAGCCAACAGTTTTATTTTATTTCCAATAGGAAAGTAAAGAATCGTTTAACAACATGTTTAGCCACGATCATTTAAATTATTTAGTCTTTATTTTTAATATTTTAAACGAAAGTATATTTATCTAGATGGTATAAACGAGAAGAAAGATTAAAAATCACAGTTGATTGAGTATTTTAAATTGTTGTTTGAATCCCAAACACCCCAATGTTTTTCAACATCATTAATACCGGATGTGTCTGGTTTCCAAGCTTCGTCAATAGCCTCGAAAACAGCAACATTGACACCCCAAGCTCTCATAGCACAGATTCCTTTTTGCCAGAAATCTTTTGCATTGTCAACCGATGGGTAAGCATTTTCGAAATTGGAACCTTCAGATGGCCAACCAGTTTCACCAACCCAAAAGTCAATATCAGTGGAACCTTTAACAGTTTGAATGGTTTGTAAAGCTTGCATGATATCATCGAAGAAGGAGTATGAAGCATTCTGTTGTGTTTGACCTTGCCAGTATGAGAATGCATTAGCTAATACAATATCAGCAGTTTGGATAGCTGGTTTAGAACCGCCATCAACCAAAACATTCCAAGAGTCAACTGTACCAACTGGGATGTTTGAGTAAGAGTTACCATCTTTATCTTTGATATTTTTGACCAAATCTTTAACGGTATTGATTTTGTCGGCTAATTGTTGAGCAGTTAAATCATCTCTGTATAAAGCTTCTGAACCGACCAAGAAGTATTTGATGGTTGAAGTTGAAATTGTTGGTAAGTAATCTTTCAAAGCTTGTTGTTCAGCTTCAAAGTGGGAATCATCGGTTGGCCAGATACCCAACATAATCTTGAAACTTTCAGCTTCAGCAGCTGGACCCAAGTTTTGCAAAGTGTTACAATCGGAAACAGCATAAGTTTTGATTGTTGAAGTGGTGCCTTTTAACAATTCCAAATCTGATTTGAATTCATCAACTGTTTTACAGTTTCCTGCATTGTCTTTAACACCCAAGTTGAATGCAATATCACCGATAGCATATGACGATGCCAATAAACTTGCAACAGTAATCAAGAATTTCATAATGAAGAGTTGTTATATAAGGAAAAAAATCAACAAGTTGAAAAAAAGATTCTTTTGTTGTAGTATTGGGTTATACACTACTTACTATTTTTAGATTGGATCTAGATCTGTTTTTTTTTGAATCGTCAAAAAATCCAGCGTCGTCTCCGTCGCTGTATTACCAGTGATTTTTCATGGGCGTAAAATAATTAGAATTGAAACAATTTAATTAGTATTAAAACAATTATGCAAATTTATGTATTTCTTCTTCACTCTTCTGATCTAATGTATTGTATGCAGAATTAATATATCAAGCGACTACTAGTAGGTCAATTAATTGCTCTGTAAAGCTTTCTTGACAAGCAAAAAACTTCTCTCCTAGCTTGAATATAGTATTAGTTATACCGCAACAAAAAAGATGAGTTGCTATGTTGATTGATCGATCTTCTTAAATTCTGCAATTGCTTAAGCGCAGATTCGATCAAAGACTTACGAGTTTTTGGTAAATTTGGAAGAGTGGAATAAAATATATATATTATAATAAATCCAAAAGCTTTTACACTAAGGCTATCATTATTGCATCTTCTATTCTACAGCCTCTTGGGATTTTTAATTGTCCGTCGAATAAATCTAGCAAATTCAAACCACTAAACATGTCCGATTTTTCTGCTTTGAAGCTTTGCTTGAAGTCATTGAAATTACCAAATAACAAAAGAGTATTATCCTCTTTCTTAGCTTCATCTAGCTCTATTTTATTAGTTTCATAATAATCATCACAATTGATATACAATGTTTTTGAATAACCATCTTTTACTGGCGATTCTGTAAAAATTTTGCTAAATTCATCCACCAATCTAACAGAATATCCAAAGGAAGATTTATGTCCAATTTTACCGTATGCTTTAACAGGTGATACTATCGTTCTATTTTTAAGATCTACTGTAACTCTTGAATATATAGGAACTTCTCTTTTTATATCCAACTTCAATGGCTCCGCTTCTCCAATGTTAACATACTTACTAATCGTTAATTTATGTTCAGCTTTAAGAACTTTGTTCTTTTTTTTAATTTTGGGAGTCTTTTTTGGTATCACTATTCCTTCTTTATACAGTTTGAATGCATTGTTCTCCATAAACGGCAAGGTTGTAATTTTTGGTAATTTATAAGCGTATTTGAATTTTGACAAATCTTTAAACACAGTTTTAAGTAAATATGGCGGAGTTATGAAAAATTGTAGCAAATTAGATAGCAATAACGATTCATCTTTTATTTCATTTTCTTTAAAAACAACTTTTTTTGCTTCTTGAACTTCAGGAATATCTAATACAATCACTTCAGAAACATTAAATATAGTACAAGCTTTAACTATCTGATACACAATTGTTGTCTGCTGTTGTAGATTGTAAGCATTTTTTGATGATATTACACTTGATGGTATACAGATCGAGATGGACATTCGCGAAGAGATCAAGTATTTTTTTATTTTTTTTTTTTTCTTTCTTTATTCAATAGTGTTTTTATTCAGAGTCTTCTATTTCTAATTTAGCAATTCTTGCTTTAGCTCTTTCAATATTAATTTTTGTTTGTTCCTCTTGTTTATCTTCAAGAGCTTCTAAGGTTTCTTTCAAGATTTTAATTGTATCAGGAACATCCTCTTCTTTTACTGGGAATGGAATTGTTAAATCACTTAAAGCAACAACAATTTCTGGTGAAACAGTAAAGTTTTTGGCTTGTTTCTTTTTTGGAGCAGCCTTCTTTTTACCTTTCGAACCTGCAAAAAAATCTTCCTGTTCCTTTTTAACAACTACAAAGTCTTCAGGGAATTCTACTGTTCTTGAAGTTTTGGCAGTTTCTCCATTTGTTTCCTTCTTCTTAGAGGGTTTGACATAATTTGGATCAAAATAGTTCAACAAGTTGTGGATTGAGGTTATTTCTTCTGTGAACGCAGGAATCGATGCATCAGCTAACTCTTCTTCGGCTTGTTTCTTCTTCTTTTCTTGTTTTTCAATCAAAAGTTTTTGTTTATTTTCTTCTTCTTCTTGTTTTCTCTTTTCATCCATTTGTTTCTTGAAGTTTGCAAATTTTTCATCAAATTCTTTCTTTAAAGTTTTGATTTGAGTGTATTTTTCATCCTTTTGTTTTTTGATTGCATTTCTTTTATCATATAATTCATTTCGTTTGGAAATAGTTGACTTGTTTGAATTATTAATTTCATCTAATCTTTTTTGAATTGAATCAAATTGAGTGTTTAACTCTTTGTTTTGAGTTGAAGACAATTTTTTTTTCAATTCTGAAATTTTCAATTTATCTTGATCAATCAATTGTTGAATTTTTTCAATACCACCAAAATCTTTTTTCAATTTACGTAAAGAAGACATCTCCTTGACGTATTTTCTTTCGTCTGCTAATTTCAAATTACCTGCATCGATTAAATTATCTAAATAATTAATTCTTTGGTCAATTTCACCAACGGTTTTAAAGTTATTCTTGGAGGTTTGTTGTTGAATCTCGGCAATTTTTTTCTTCATGGAGTTGTCAATCGATTTGATTTGCTCATTGATAGAATTTCTGTCTGATTTCAAACTTGATTGTTTTGAGATCAAAGACTTTAATTGATTTGTCAATTCATTTTTTTCATCTAAAACTTTTTGATCAATTTGATATTTCGAGATTTGTTGGTTCAAATCATTATTAATAACGTCTAACTTTTTGATTTCATTTCTTATTTCCTCGATATCTTCTTTCAACGCCTTGTCATCTGGACGTTTGATAAATTTTCTAGTAGACATGTTTGGATTTGAAAAATGAAAAATTTTTTGATTTTACTGTTGAGCGACAACACGACTATCCATACCATGTTTTCTAATCTTGTTGCCAGTTTAACATCAAGTGACATCTTAAAAAAATGGGATGTGACTCCATTGAAACAAATTCTGGGTATTCCCAGATCTGCTGACTCGGACGTTCATGAAGAATTGAATGGTTACGACGAGGAACAAATAAGATTGATGGAAGAATTGTGTATCGTGTTGGATTATAACGATACACCCGTCGGTGCTGGAACTAAAAAATTGTGCCATATTATGGACAATATAAACGAAGGGTTGTTGCATCGTGCATTTTCAGTATTCTTGTTCAAAGATGGTAAATTATTACTACAACAAAGGGCTGATGAAAAAATTACATTCCCGGAAATGTGGACCAATACCTGTTGCTCGCACCCATTATGCGTACCTAGTGAATTGGGTATAAACCCCGAGTCTAAGGATGTAAATAACTTATCAAATGCTATTGAAGGAGTCAAAGTTGCAGCTCAAAGAAAATTAGAACATGAATTGGGAATACCTTTCGAAGATGCACCATTAGATAAATTTACGTATTTAACCAGGATACACTATAAATCTGCAAGCGGTGATTCGATATGGGGTGAACACGAAATTGATTATATTTTAATATTGAATGTTGACAATGTGCATATAAACCCAAATTACAATGAAATCAAAGATTACAAGTATGTTACGGCTGAAGAGTTGCAAGAAATGTTCAAAGATAAATCTTTGGTGTTTACCCCATGGTTTAAATTAATTTGTCAAACGTTTTTATTCAAATGGTGGAATAATTTAGACAACTTGGAACAATTCAAGGACGATGAACTTCATCGTCTTCTTTAATAATATGCACCTTTACCCTTATAATCATATGTTTGATCTTCAAATGGCTTGATCGTTGAGACTGGAATTTTGCAGCCAGATGGCCATTTGGAGTCAACTTCATTATATTTAACAACTTCATCAAAATGGATATTATTATTCTCTTTTTCAAATTTCAACTTCAACTTGATTAATAGGTCAAATAGATAATACACATCATTTAGTATAATTTTTGACTCTTTATTGAACACGGATTTATCAACATTCAATGTTGAAATTGAATTTATCTTCGATAACACATGATCATTATGAAATTTAGTTTTAAGTTTAATTCTTGAATCTTTACTTTGTAATGACAACAAACTAAAATGTATCAAACCAATCGAGTTTCCGATCTTATTTTCTTTATAGTATTGAATAGATAAAAATAATCCAGCATAAGCATTCATATACTTTTCAATCACAGATAAATAATTCAACCAACCATCATTTTTCAAAGTCAACATTTCGGTTGGTTGGATCAAATTTTTTATAGTTTTCAATTCATTCAAAACATATATAGCCACTTTTGCTAAAGTTATACTATTTGCAGCCAATTGTTCGTTGGAGTCAAACTGGCAGCGATTGATCCAAGAAAATTTTGACAAAATTGACATTTGAATTGATATTTCACCTATTTTTTGTACCAATGAAAATATTTTTGGATCAAATTGGAAAAATTTGGGAACATCAGTTTTGTAAAGCATGAAAGATATTGACTTTTTAAAGTAGTTCATGTTTTGCTTCCAGTTTTCGTCAAACTTGGAGATTTCCGAAGATTCAACTTCGGTAGATATTATTTTATCCGTCAACTCTGAACCGATTCTAATGTAAATCAATGACAAGGATAATAGCACTACTTGCAATTCATTCAATAGTGACCATTTTTGGTCAATTTTCTTTTTTTCGATGTTGCTCCATGGTATGGTATTACATACGTAAATCTCCGATAGCGAGTCGTACTTAAGAATGCAAGATAGATATTCTTCGAGATCTATAGCGTATTTGATTGTGTCATTATTATTCTTCAAAGTGGTTTCTAAAGCAGCTCTTTTTTCAAATAACTCATGACTAAATTCAATTTGTTTAGGTAAAGGTGGTGTATTTGGTAAGATAATCATGTTGAGAAAAAAATCAAAATTATGGATAAATATGGAATTGTAATTGATTCAGGTTCTTCGGGATCAAGAATACAAATTTATAAATGGATTGATCCAAAAAGCCAAAAAGAATCTTCAGATCAAAATATACTACAATCGCCACCAAAAATACTACAAGAAAAGGAGTGGAGTAAAAAAATCAGTCCTGGTATATCAAGTTTTAACACGAAGATAAAAAAGATATGGCCAGATCATTATTCTGAGTTGTTAAAGTTTGCCGAAGAGATCATACCCAATGACAAACATGAAGAAACGCCGGTGTTTGTGCTAAGCACGGCTGGCATGAGGTTATTGCCTCAGAAAGTATCACAGAATATGTTGAAAGAAACATGCCACAGCATACAAAGAAATACAAAGTTTTACTTGCCTAATTGTGATGACTTTGTTCAGATAATTGATGGCTCAACAGAAGGAATATACGGCTGGATTGGCCTTAATTATTTAATGGGAACATTTAATAAAAAAGATGATTCAATTGGTTTCATGGATATGGGCGGTGCGTCAACTCAAATCGCCTTTGTACCGTCCAAAGTAGAGATTGAGAAGCATAAAGAAGATCTATCTAAGGTGGTTTTAAGAAACATAGATGGCATGACTCAAACTTGGGATGTCTTTGTGGCCACATGGCTAGGTTTTGGTGCAAATCAAGCAAGAGCTAGGTTTTTAAATCAATTGATTAATTTGTCATTGGTGAGGTCTAATCAAATTAATGATCCATGTTTGCCTAAAGGAGCGAAGATGAATTACGAGTGGGAGGGGCAAAGTTATGAGGTTTTTGGAGCAGGCAATTACGAAATGTGCACTAAAACCATATACCCATTGTTAATGAAATCAATACCTTGTAAAGAACAGCCTTGCTTGTTTAATGGTATTCATGGACCAAAATTGAATTTTCTGAAAGATAAATTCGTGGGTATTTCCGAGTATTGGTATACTGCAAATGATGTTTTTCAGAGTGGAGGTGAATATAATTTCAAAATCTTTAATGAAAAAGTTCAAGAATTCTGTGAAACTAGTTGGCATGATATTTTAGAAAATTCGAATCAAGGCAAATATTCAAATCTTGATCCAAAATTTCTCAGAGATGCTTGTTTTAAAGCAAGTTGGGTGATGAATATTTTACATGAAGGTTTTGAATTACCTAGAATAGGATTTGAAATTGAAGATTCAGAGAATGAAGAAGATATCTCAAAATTGAACGTGCCATTTAAATCAGCCAATTCTGTAGAAGGTGAGGAATTATCGTGGACATTGGGTAAAATTTTGTTGTTTGCATCTTCTCAGATAGAAACTCATCATACCGAAGAGATCGGTATATACCCTAGTGAAATATCAGGTAAGAATTTCATTTCAGGAGGACTCATAGATAATGATGACGAGGACAGCAAATTGTACTTGTTATTTTTATTCATCGCATTAATTTTCTTTTTATGGAAGAGCCGATTCATTATAAGAAGCTCATTAAGATTACCTTTTTATAAGTATTCTACGATACAAAGGAATTTAGATCAACAAGTAAAATTAGAAGAGGGATTAGTAAGGTCCGATTCCTCATCAGTTTTGAGAACGAGACTGGCAATGAGTTTGAATGAACAATTTCCCATGAATAAAAGAATTAACAATTTTATAAATAGACCATTTTTTATACCAAAAAATGAGGAATCATTTCAAAAAACTAATTTAGCTAGATCGAAAAGTTCTATAGATTAATAGATAGCATATGTAAAAACTTTCTCACCAAGAATGCTTAGGTATTTAATATTTCTCAATTATGTTATTGCAGCTGTTGTTCCATTCAGAGACTCAATTGAAATAGTTTTGACACCTGAAGATTTAAAAAAAAGTGCAGATTATATATTATGGAAAGTACCAACAGTGAAGAAAAATTTTAAAACAACTGTCAAGCAAAAATTACTAAATAGATTACTAGATAAAGATTTGCAAGACTTTCAAGTAAATCCTTATTTGGAAAACACAGAAAACTCTGAGATCAAGACAGTTCAGCTTGAAACAGAAGAACCAAACGGACTTGCAAATTCAATTTTAAAAACACCTTCAGTAACAGAAAAGAAGAATTCTAAGATCAAAATTGTTAAGGATGAAACAATCAAAAAGCAAGATTTTAATTCAGATAGTGAAGATGAAATTACAGAAGGGCTTCTGAATCCGACTAAAATTAAGAATATGAAACTTAATACATAATTCAATCTCTTTTTTTTTTCGACAAATTGACCGATGTCAACAGACAATGATGGAGAGCAAGATTTTAAACGATTAGTGAATTCATTTCCAAATAGATGGGAGGTTGAGTTGGAGTTTGTCCAGTCATTGAGTAATATACAATATGTTTCATACCTTGCTCAAAACAAGTACTTACAGAATGAAAATTTTGTCAACTACTTAAACTACCTTCAATATTGGAATCAACCAGAATATTCAAAGTATTTGGTATATCCAAATTGTTTACATATTTTGAACTTACTACAACAGGAGACGTTTCGAAATGATATCGTAAATCCAGAATTTGTGAGTAAATTAACAAATGATATGGTACTTAGATGGCAGGAAACCGAGAAAGCTGATAACTTACCAATTGAAAACAATACTGAGAACATTTCTAAATGAATTTGAAACCTGTTTATGAATAATTTTGTATTTTTTAATTTTATATTTTTTTTTGTTTTCTACTCATCTCGATATTCTACAATGAGAGTTAAAAAACCAACCTCCAAGAGAGTTACCACTCGTATGAGAGAGGGTATTAAGAAAAAAGCAGCAGCAAAAAGAAGAAAGGACAAAAAGTTGTCAAAAAAGGATGTTACTTGGAAGTCAAGGGTAAGAAAAGATCCAGGTATACCTGCTAGCTTTCCCTATAAAGATCAAATAATATCAGAATTGGAAGAAAACCGCAGAGCAGAAAAAGAGCAGAAAGAGCTATTTAAAGCTCAAAAACAACAAGAGGAATTACCAATAAGTGAAGATGATATGGTAACTGACGATGATGAACCCAACGATATGGCTGCATTGTTGGAATCAGCTCAACAAGCAGCAAAGGATTTCGATGAGGCTGACGACGGGGAAGAAGAAGACGAAGACGAAGACATAGAATACGAGATCAGCGAAGATGAAAATACAGGTGATGAGGATGAGAAGTCAAGAAAATCTTACGACAAAATATTCAAAAGTGTTGTTGATGCGTCAGATGTTGTTTTATACGTTTTAGATGCTAGAGATCCAGAATCCACCAGATCCAAAAAAGTTGAAGAAGCAGTATTACAAAATTCTTCGAAAAGATTAATTTTAGTTTTAAATAAAGTTGATTTAATACCTACAAATGTTTTGCAACAATGGCTTGATTTTTTGAAATCATCATTCCCAACAATTCCAATTAAGGCAGCTACTGGTGCAAATTCCACAACTTTTAATAAAAATTTAACCAATTCCATGACATCAGATACATTATTGAAAGCATTAAAAAGTTATGCAAATAAGTCTAATTTAAAACGTGCCATAGTAGTTGGTGTGATTGGATACCCAAACGTTGGAAAATCATCCATAATAAATGCATTAACAAAAAGACACGGAAACAATTCGAAGGCTTGCCCCGTTGGAAATCAAGCTGGTGTTACAACTTCTATGAGAGAAGTAAAAATCGATAATAAATTAAAAATTTTAGATTCTCCAGGGATTGTTTTCCCAGATGAAATTTCAAACGGTAAACATTCCAAGAGTCAACAATTGGCAAAACTAACATTATTATCAGCAATACCTCCTAAGAAAATTAAAGATCCTATATCAGCAGTTCAATTGTTGTTGAAAAAGTTCTCAAAAGATGTTGAAATGGCCGATGGATTAAAAGCTTATTATCAGTTACCGGCATTGCCTTCATCTGACTTTAATGAATTTAGCAAACATTTTTTAATACACATAGCAAGAACTAAAGGTAGATTGGGGAAAGGAGGTATACCAAATGTTGAGTCTGCTGCGATGTCAGTTATTAACGATTGGAAAGATGGAAGAATCCTAGGTTGGACATTACCTAAAGCTTCTGTCAAGGCTGAACTCGATATTTCTGAAAAGCCATCGACAAGACATGAGCAAGCATCAACAGAAGAACAAATCACAATTGTGTCAAGTTGGGCTAAAGAGTTTGATTTAGACTTTTGAATTTATATTAATCTATTAATTTTTTCTCTCTGCCTTTTCTAATGTCGAAAGATTATTGATAGTCTTCATATGTTGTACCATCAAATCATCATGATAGCGTAGTAAATCTTTCACCGGTTGTTGCAATTTCTGAATTCCAGTTGTTAAAACTTGATACGTGTTGTTCATCGATGATCAAAAAAATTATTCGCGTGAACAATGCTACCAACATGGAGTTTATATCTGATGATAATTGGTCGGCTGATACCAGTCAACATGAATCAATTGGAAATGTTATTATTCCCACACATCATCAAATGGATTTTGAAATGTTGAAGTATTACATATATCCCACAAACTTTGAAATCCGTGATTATCAATATAACATCGTTAAGAAAGCGTTTTATGATAATCTACTTGTTGCTTTGCCAACTGGTTTGGGAAAAACATTCATAGCGTCCACTATAATGCTAAATTTCTTGAGATGGTTTCCTACATCAAAGGTAATTTTTATGGCTCCTACAAGGCCATTGGTTGCACAACAAATAAAAGCATGTTGTTCAATTACAGGTATTCCAAGCACCAAAGTGGCTATTTTACTAGATAAAACTCGAAAAAACCGTAAGTATTATTGGGATACTTTTCAGGTCTTTTTCACTACACCGCAAGTGGTAGAAAATGATTTGAGTGCCGGTACATTGGACCCAAAATCGGTGGTATTATTAGTCATTGACGAAGCGCATAGAGCGAGAGGCAATTATTCATATAATAATGTTGTAAGGTACTTGAATCGCTTTAATGATTCCTTTAGAGTGCTAGCGCTTACAGCAACTCCCGCGGCAGATGTTGAAGGTGTCCAAGAAATCATTGATAATCTACTGATATCAAAAATTGAGGTTAGAACAGAAAACAGTATTGATATCGTGAAATATATGAAAAGAAAAAAAATTGTCAAAAGAACAATTTCGAATTCGGACCCTATTGACGAGTGTATAAATTTGCTAGCAGAAGCAATAAGACCAGTCTTGAAGTCTGCAAATCAGAAAGGATTACTCGAAATTACCGATCCAACGAAGATCAATCAATTTCAATGTCTCGAACGAATCAAAAAAATTCGAGCGGATAAATCTATTCCAGAAGGGGTAAAGTGGTCCTATTTTTTCATGTTGCAATTATTAGGCACTGTTGGTCAATGTTTCAAAAAACTTAACAATTATGGACTAAAATCTTTTTACACATATTTCAATGAAAAGTATCTTGATTTTAAAAAAAAGTTCGATAAGAAGAAACTGAAGAATAAATTGAACGCCAGTTTTTATTTTAGTGAACCAATTAGACAGTTACTAGATAGAGTTCCGGTTTTGCTAAATGCCAATACTTTGACGCATCCTAAATTAGAATGTATACAAGAAGAATTGGATAATTTTTTTAATGAATTTAGTGACGACTCTAAAGTCATAATATTTACTGAATTCCGTGATACAGCATTGGAAATTGTACAGCTTCTTGAAAAAGACAATAACATAAAAAAACCTCATATTTTTATAGGACAAGCTAAGGAGAAAGAGAAATCTGAAGATAAAAGTAGATCATCCACACGAACAAGCTCAGAAGATGCACAAAAAAATGGTATGAATCAAAAATTGCAAAAGGAGGTGATAAAAGATTTTAAGTCTGGAAAGTTCAATATTTTGGTAGCAACGTCTATTGGTGAAGAAGGTTTGGATATTGGTGAAGTGGATTTAATTATTTGTTTTGATTCAACCGCATCTCCAATTAAAAATATTCAACGTATGGGTAGAACCGGTCGTAAGAGAGATGGTAAAGTCATATTCTTGTTCTCAAGTAACGAAGAATCCAAGTTTGTTAAAGCTATGGATGGATACGAATATATCCAGCGCCATATTATGAAAGGAGAATTGATCAATTTAAAACAACAAAATAGAATAATACCCAAACAGTATAATCCAAAGGCCATTGAGAAATTTATTGAAATCCCTAAGGAAAACTTAGTAATAAAAGCCGAGGAAGATGACGATGAAATAATTAGGATTGCGACTCAATATATGATGAAGAAAGAAATATCAAAGACCCTAAAAGTGACAAAAAAGTTTAATATGCCAGATAATGTTGAAACCGGATTTAAAAAAGCATCTGCAATGATTGCAAAACCTCAAAAATGTTTATTAGATGAAATTGGTGATTTGGAATCTGAAAATGAGGATTTGAAAGCTGTCGTTAAAAGTCTGAAGAATAATTCTGATTTCTTTACGTTCGACAATGAGAACGTTGGATTTTTAAACTATTCACAATTGATGGATCTACATAAAAACTATTTTTCACTGTTCGGTTTTGATTGTCAACATCAATACTTTGATGCATTTAAGACTTTAAAACAATTTGAAAGTTTGTTTCAGAGCCGAACTTCAAAGAAATTGATAGAGATTTTCAATAGCAGTTGTGAAATAACAATAGTTAGTGAGAAATGTCATCATGTTGATTACTCGTTTGTTGAACTTCGATAGTCGTGTCAAGTGTACTAGTTTTGCGCTATAAATATCAACCAACGAGACATTAATTCTTTTCTTTTCCTTCATCTTTATGCAGGGGCATTACGTGTTTCAATGAGGACTTGTCCGAGATCATGTTTTTGCTGGTTGAAAACTTTAACCTGACAGCTTCTTGATATTATTAGCCTTGTGTTAACTAATATTTGGAGAATTTTTGGAAACTTAAATACGACTTTCTTTGAATGCTCGAATATATATTATATGATAATTTAATAATTGTAGAATCGTTACGCCTTGTGCCTCGCTCGGTTTATATATACTAAATCTTGAGCTGGATGTTTTTAACAATAGGCAAAATCAAAATTACGAAGACTTCTTTTGAGTGCAATGTCATCTTAATTTGAATGGTGCCATTGTAATTATAAATCTTCATATTTGATGAATTTTTTTTTTCACCAATGTTTAAAAAATTTTCTAAAGAAGAAATCCACTCGAGATCAAATATAAAGTCTTCAGTACAAAGAGGATTAAAATCTAATTTCGTGTCATTGTATCCTGATTTTGAACCAGCCATTGATATTCTTATACCAAAGAAGTCTCAAGTTATAGTAATTAAATGCGAAGATAAAATTCAGTTGTATTCTGTTAATAATGAAGAAGATTCCCGTGAAATTGTTCTATTTCAACATTTCGATGATTTAGTACCTACATTAACAACAATCCATAAATTTCCAGATTTATTCCCTAAAGTTCAAGTTGATCGTGGAGCAATAAAGTTTGTTTTGGGTGGTGCCAATATAATGTGTCCCGGATTAACTTCCAAGGGTGCTAAATTGCCTGAAACAAATATAGAAAAGGACAAAATTGTAACTATATATGCTGAAGGTAAAGAAAATGCATTGGCTGTTGGTAAACTATTAATGAGCACCGATGAAATAAAAAGTAAAAATAAGGGTCATGGTATTGAATTATTGCATTATTTGGGAGATGGTTTATGGAATTACAATGAATAATTAATCGACGTATAATGTTTGATTGTTATGAAACGAAAGATCATTAATTGTTGACAAGTAGTCATTTAGAATATACTTTTTAGCAAACGATGTATTTTCGTTCGCAAAGTACAGAATTGTGAAGGTTGTCACTGATGCATTATCCATAAATTTCGAAATTTCACCTTTAAGTTTAAGTAATGTGCATGATTTTAATAATTTGATTGATCTAGTTTCATTTTTTATACGAATCTCCAAATTTATCCAAATACTTATTTTATTTGCTTCTGATAGAGAACTACTATATCTTGCCTTTAATTCACTCAATCTTTTTCTATTCAAATAAAGCTTGTTTTGTTTAACTTTAGACAATACGTATAAATTTGCATTGTCAATTTCTGCTTTAGACAAAAGTGAGCCGTTTAATTTTGATAATCCATTCTCACAGTCAAATCTTGCTATTATTTGCATTGTCATTTCTTCAATGGTAAAATTTTGAAATAAGGGATTTTTATTAATTCTAAGTTCTTTTAGATTACTAAAGTTTGATAATATATCTATCTCTTCCCAGGATCTGATATTGTTTTCCCGTAAATCTAGTGATATGCAATTTGAAAAATCGTCCTTTAAAATTGTAATATTGTTATTACATAAATTAATGTTATTCACGTTTATCAATGGAATTCTAGTTAGATTATTATCAAATAAATTCACGTCTGTAATCTTATTTGAAAATTCTAATAATGAAATATCGCTATCATAATAATTGTTACTTGATAAATTCAATATTTGTAGGTTAGGGAAACTCTTTAAAACCTTATTTAGGTACTTTGTTGATGTCATGGTAGATGCTAAATAAAGCGATTTTAAATTATAATTTACGGCTGGATAACTGTCAACAACACTAAATCTATTTCCACTTATATTGAACCTTTGTAGTGTAGGTATATAGTCTAAAAGCTTCCAAATTTCATTAATATCTTTGTATAAATTAGAGCTTATCTCCAAGTTTTCCAAGGAAGTTAACATTTTCAAATACTTTATCTCTTCATCATAATCATCGTAGGTCTTGATTATCAATTTATGATCTAGTGTTAAAGACTTCAATTTTGCCACATTCGATTGAACAATATTATATTCTTTGAATCCATATTCTTGGATAGTTTTATTACCAAATTTGATATTGCTGGCATTATATTCAACCTTGACAAATTCTTCAAGAATGACCTGGGCAAAAGACTTTCTTTCGTGAATCAATTTACTGTTGGTAGATTTTATAAAAGAACCAGAACCAGAGATCAATGGATTAAAGTATTTGACCCCATCTAAATCACCACTGTTTTTTCCCTTAGTTGGATTGTCCCATTCAATTCCTAAAGCAATGACATTATTTCCCCACGCTGGTATTACTCCTATATATCTAACTGTACCTATTTGATTATCTATGGTAGAGACCCTATCATTTAATTTATAATTCAGCATTACAATTTGATTCTGTCGCGTGAAATTGTTCAATAAATCTAAATGCAATGAGAAATCAGAAAGTGTGTATCATATTATGCTAATGGCTTCTTGTTGTTACTTCTCTACTTTACTACCATTGATACTCATGAATTGATTGCTACTACATCAATTCAATTAAAATGTATCCTTACTTTCGTACGACTACTAAAAATTTTCCTGTTATATAGAAGATTGAATAAACGTTAGGACTACACATTGCTCGTAATAAATGCCCATATTGTTTCTAGATATTGTACTTTTGTTTGATAGCTAACCTTAATATTATACCATCTGTTAATTTCAATATCAATATTTGTTGAAGGAGGGAAAAAATTTAGCAAGAAATTTAAAATCAAAGTTAATGTTAGCATAAAAGTGGTTTTTTGTCAGTCATATCAAGATTATAAATGATAGAATATGTCTTCATTAATTCATAACAATCCACATATAAATCAAAATCATTCAAATTCTACTGGAAAAGGGTTTGAGCCTGGACAAATGGATAAACAGGCAGATTTCACGAACGACAATGATATTCTCAATGAACCAAACAAAGAACTATTAAAATCTACAAATCCGATTCAAATAGAAAATTTAATGAAAGCTTCAAGTCATAAGTTTTCTACCCCAGATTTTTCAGATGACAATTTGAATGATCCTCCACATGCTGAGTATGATAAAGATAACATTAAGAAGAGCATACCCTTGACAGTCTTGGAAGAAAGAAAATTGAATCATGAGTCAAACTTAGAAATATCGACAGCTTCAAGAACCAAGTTTTCTAATTTGATTGCACCCAGTTCTAGTTTAAACATTAGTGACACTTCATCTTTGCATCTATCACCTGTAAAAGAGACTTCTCAGGTACTTTTAGAATATGATCCTATAACCAGAAGAAAAGTATTAAATTCATACGAAATTTTAAGGGAGATAGGAAGAGGAGAACATGGGAAAGTTAAACTAGCAAAAGATTTGATTAGAAAAGATTTAGTTGCTATTAAAATAGTAAATCGAAAGTCTAAAAAAGAAAGACCTACTTTAAAATCAAGAAGAAATTCAAAAGTACCTGTAATAAATGAGTACGAGCTCAAAATTAAAAGAGAGATTGCAATTATGAAAAAATGCAGACATAAACATATTGTAGCTTTGAGAGAAGTATTAGATGATGTGAAATCATATAAGATTTATCTTATACTTGAATACATGGAAAAAGGAGAAATCAAATGGAAGAAATTACAGAGTGACTATAATATGGAAGATTGTAATAACATAAATGAAGGTGAAATTCCTTGCTGTGGTTTCAGTGAGCCACGCCAGCCTCATCATCGGCTATCAAATGACGGTGACTTGTTATCCAATGAATTTTCGCCCAATTTAACTTTTAAGCAATCTAGAAAAATATTCAGGGATGTTTTGTTAGGATTGGAATATTTACATCATCAAGGAATAGTGCATCGTGACATTAAACCAGCTAATTTGTTGGTATCTGCAGAAAATATTGTCAAAATTAGTGATTTTGGAGTATCTTTTGCCTCATCCTTAAATGAAAATGAAGAAGGACATCTAGTTAACGAGCTAGATTTACATAAAACGGCAGGTACGCCGGCATTTTTTGCACCTGAATTATGTCGTTTAGGTGATGATTGTAATGCGTCACAAGAATCAATTGATGGAACAATAAAGTCAACTAAGATAGATTACAAAATCGATATTTGGGCTCTTGGGGTTACATTATATTGTTTACTATTTGGTAAAGTTCCTTTTAACGCAGAGTCCGAGTTTAAACTATTTCAAGTGATAGTAAATCAAGAATTGGAATTTCCTGATAGTGTAGATTCGTTTAATTCACCTGGCCTTGTCAATATTGAGGAATTCAATTTGGCCAAAGATTTGGTTAAGAAAATGCTTGAAAAAAATCCAAGAAATAGAATTGATATTAAAGACATAAAAGAACATCCATTTACTTTGATGGGTTTAGATGATGATTTAGAAGGACTAAATGAATTCTTTAATCTTAATGGCGATTATCTTGAGGAATTTGATTTTGATCTACAAGAACATGATATCGTACTGAGAGATGAAATTGAAAACGCGGTAATCGGGGTTGGCACTAGAATCAAACGAAGCTTGGTTAAGGCTATTCGTGCAGAAGGATTAAAGGATTCGGACATAAGAAATAGATTTGAGGCATTGAAATTACTGCATTCTAAAAGTGAATCAAGCGAAGCTTCTTCCAATTCATCTTCAACTGCAAATTTTGGCTTTAATCAACTCAACAAGAATCATTCGATTATATTATCTGAAAGTTTACAATTTGCTCCAACTTCATTACCTCAAAATATTAAAACGACTTCAAAATCAAATACAGGAGATGTGCATAATGTTTCTTATACACCTTCGGCTTTGTCACATCAATTGCAAAATTTGTCATCTTCAAATTCGTCATCTGCTCCAAATCATTATTCTTTTGCTGGTACAAGAGAAGGTAAGAACCTAATACAGGATATGATAGATTCCAATAGTAATTGCTCGAGTAGAAGAGGTAGTGCTACAGGACTAACTCTTTCAGAAGTACCTCAGATTGAAACTAAAAGGAATGTTGGTGGAGACTTGTATTTGAAAAATCAATCAGCAGTTGAAACATTTAAAGGAATTCAACAGCAAGATAATAGAAGAAGGCGTTCTAGTTTATTTTCAATCCATTCACAATCGAATAAATGCAACAATGAATCTTCATTAATACCCCATCAGTTGTCAAAAGAAATGAATGTTAGTGATAATTGTGATCTGTCTATCGACTCAAAAGTCGATTTGCATATTTTAGAACCAAAACAAAATAGTTCTCGAGATTCGAAAGCTAATAAAGTGACGAATTGCAAGACATCATCTAAACCTCCTTTGAAAATTGGGCCTATAAATTATGATCTAATTAACCAAGATAATAAAGAATCTTCTTATATGTCATTACCTTTGACTGAAAGTTTTGCATCACTAGACAGTTTAAATGATAACTACCTTGATTTAAGATATCAAGAATTTACAAAAACTTTGAATTCGAATTCAGAAAGTTCAAATTTGAACAGGAAAACAAGGTCAAATTTTTCGGAAGCTGATTTTACAAATAAATCACAATTATCGGAAAAATTTGAAAATTTCAATCTTGAAGACTCTATGAATCCGAATTTCATTGGCAAAGGCAAAAAAATCAAATACGAAAATGTTGCACCAACTTTGGCATTACCATTGGGTACTACACTGAGTGCTTCGTCGTATTCATCATATAGTTCAGAGTCTGAAAGAGATGATGAGGAAGAAGATTCTGAAGAAGAAAATTTGACACTTGCGTTTCATTCAAAAATGTCACCGATCTCGAGACCGAATTTTTTGAATATATCAGGTAGAGCCAAGTCTCATGATTCAAATTTGCCAACATTTTCGAAAGAAAAACATCAAACACAAAGCTCTCGCATGGGACCTATTATATTTCATAATGACTCACCTGAATTTGAAGATGTTCCATTTGAACTAATGAATAATACGATTACAGATAAATCAAAACTTTCCACGACCAGTCATAACAACGAAACAGCCTCAATGCAAAATAACCTGCCGTCTTCACCCGTGTCACCAAAGAAAACAAATAACAACTCGTTGATCAAAAGTATGTTAAAATACCAAGATAGAGAAAATGTTTTTAATAATCAATTTAATAATCATTATAAGAAATCACCTGTTTATTCCCCATTTGCTAGGTCAAAACATTTAGATAATGATAAAGAAATTAACGATAGGATTTCTGATGAAAAGTTTAGAGAGAATCGACCAGCTTATTTTCGTTCGAATTCTGTTACTGTGGGATTATTACAGCACAATTCAAAAGTTTGTGACGATGAGATAATAAATAATTATGCTTGATAAGCAATAACTTAGATTTCATTTATATTAGATTATATTTTAATTCTTATGAACACCCAACAATTCTATCAACAAGCTCATTGTAAATTTATAGATGTTTTACGTTCTTATATGATTATAATTTGCGAACGCTCATTTTGAACTTTTACTATTTGTTGTACTAAAGTAGTGTCCGACATTTTAACGTGTCTAACGACATTTACTTATCATTAAAAAAAAATCTTTATCTATTGTTTTTTTTTTTTTTTTTTTTTCCCTTTTTACCTGTTCCACTTCTTGTTTTTTATTATTGATTTTTCCTCTCATTATTACTCCATTTTTTGATTCATAATTCTTTATCAAATGAATTAAAATGTCCACTGAGAAGATTGATGATAGACGCGATCTGTCTTTGACAGCTTCAACGTCTTCTAAACCTATTAATAAACAACCTGAAAGTATTGGTATATATACTTTGGGTCCTGAAATCGGTAAGGGTTCTTTTGCCACAGTTTACAAATGTACAAACTCATTAACTGGCAAATCAGTTGCGATTAAGTCGGTTTATAGATCTAAATTAAAGTCGAAAAAATTGATTGAAAATTTGGAAATTGAAATACTGATTTTGAAATCTATGGAGCATCCTCACATCGTGGGTCTATTAGACTATAAACAAACGAATTCACATTTTCATTTAGTGATGGATTATTGTTCTATGGGAGATTTGTCTTACTTTATCAGGAGAAGGAATCAACTAGTTAAAACTCACCCAGTTATTTCAAGTTTATTGGAGCGATACCCTTCTCCCGAAGGTTCGCATGGGTTAAACCAAACATTGGTGATTCATTTTCTAAGACAGCTATCATTTGCTTTACTGTTTTTGAGAGATAGAAGTTTGGTTCACCGAGATATCAAGCCGCAAAATTTATTGTTATGTCCACCGGTGCATTCTAAGCAAGAATTTATTGAAAATGGTTATGTTGGTATGTGGGAATTACCAATTTTGAAAATCGCTGACTTTGGATTTGCTAGGTTTTTACCTTCAACTTCAATGGCTGAGACCTTATGTGGCTCGCCACTCTATATGGCACCGGAAATATTGAGGTATGAAAAATACAATGCAAAAGCTGATTTATGGTCTGTTGGTACCGTGTTATATGAAATGACCGTAGGTAAACCTCCTTTTAAGGCAGGGAATCACATAGAATTACTAAAAAACATTGAGAAAGCTAACGATAAAATTAAGTTTCCATCTGCAGCACAAGTGCCAGATTCATTAAAACAATTGATAAAGTCGTTATTAAAATATAATCCAACAGAGCGAATTTCTTTTAATGAATTTTTCAATGATACATTGATAACTTGTGATTTAGAGGAATCAAACAAACCATTGGAAACATCAGAGATGGATGAAAATTTATTTATTAGTGAATACATTAGTCCAATCAAGGACTCCGAAAAATCACAGTATATACCACCATTGTCTCCAAGAGAAAATTCGATCGAAAAAACTGTCAAAGAAAAGATCTTCTCAGGTTCAGGCTCAGGTTCAGATTCAGAAAAAATCCCTGAAGAAACGACTAAAAAAATAACGAACCAAAGTAGTCCCGAACCTGAAAAATTGATTAATGCAACCAAATCTTTGAATCTTAATTTTAAAAAAGATGACATAATTTTGGAAAAAGAGTATGTGGTTGTTGAAAAAAGAGCCGTGGAAGTTAATGCCCTTGCAGATGAGCTAGCAAATATGGGACATGGTGTATTGTCTAACGATGCGCGTAAATCAAATGATATAATAACCAATCAACAATTTCAATCAAGGTTTAGGAGGTCATCACTGACAAATCAAAGAAGACCAAGCTTCACAGAAAGGAAGCTTTCAATTTCAATATCGCCAACGAATGCATTGAGTAAAGCCATTGGTTTGGCTTCAAATAGATTATTTGGAAATAATCACAACCATCAGCAATCAGAGATCGCTTCCAACTCACAAAGTGAGATAAACAATAATAGTCCTGAATATTTAAATTTATCCTCTGGTCCAAATTTTGCAAATTTTTCATTATTGCAAAAATTAAATCATTACAAAGATACCGGTGCGCAGAATTCCCCATCTGAGTTGGTATTATTCAAGCTTGAATTGATTGCGACAAAATCTCATGCAATCAACTTATTTGCTGACGTTAAATTCAACCAATTGATTCCAAGTCCTCCCTCAATTGATGGTCTTGATGACGATATTCTACATCAGAATGACATGCTACCTCCAAATATTATTAAAACAATTAGTGAAGAAGGTGTGGTTTTGTATGTTAAGACATTATCGTTATTGGCAAAAGGTATGATGATCGCAAGCGAATGGTGGTATAGTCAATTTGAAAATGAAGAACAAGAAGAAGAAATTAAATCTCATATACAAATTTCAATTCAAATTAATCAAATGGTTCAATGGATACGTGAAAGGTTTAACGAGTGTTTAGAAAAAGCTGAATTTGTTAAGTTGTGGTTGCAAGAAGCAAACATAGCAAACTCCATGAATGAACCAGATGAAAATAAAGTTATTGCTGAAAAGTTGATTTTTGATAGAGCATTGGAAATGTCAAGAAATGCTGCCGTTAATGAGTTGGTGAAAGAAGATTTGAAAGGATGTGAACTAGCCTATAGCACTGCGATCTGGATGTTAGAAGCTCTATTAGATGAGGATAGCACAGATCCAGAGTATCCAAAGTTGGATACAGATGACAAGCTAATGGTTGAAAAATTTATTGTAAGCATTGGAAATAGATTATCTGTGTTGAGAGTTAATTTAAATTCCTTATAACATAGATATATTGTTCTTAGGCAATTAGATTTGTACAATAAACTTCAATTTTGTTGGCAATTAACCTTCTACTTTGGTATAGGTATACTCTTTCGACATTGGTAATGTGTTTCCTATCTCTCTCCTATTGCTAAAGACAACGCTACCTGCTTGAATCCCCTAGATTTCGATCTAGTATATTTGATTACAAAGTAATTAGTTATATCTCTTTAGTGATCGATTGATTATCGATTTCTTTGATACATCCAAGCACTGTTTAACTTCCGAAATATACTTTTGCAATATTCTCTGCTAAAATAAAATCGAACTAAATACGACACACCGTTATACAAACATTATATAAACACCAATCCATCTCTTCAAATCAACTAGCCAAACAAGGTGTGGTCAATACATTATCAACCAAGAATTAATAACAGGACATAGAGAGAGTTGAATAGCTAAATACAACTGGTTCAAAACTTTCAAGTGGTACTACTGATGTTTAGCGCTTTAGGGTATTTCCGTGGATTATAACATAGTATAACAAGTATAGTATAGTATAGATTAAATAAGTAAAAAGATATATATTTTATAATAAATTTCGTTCAATCATGCACTGATAAACAGCGAGTCGTGTACCTAATACCAACAATTCAGATTACATAATCACTTACATAAATACTAAAATCACACGAAGAATATCACCCGGATCACGTGACCCGTCATGTGACCAAAGAACATTTTTGTCTCAAAAATTTTGCCATAGTAATCAGAGAACAGCAATCTGTGAAGCTAAATTTAATTGCTAAATTCGGCGCTACCATGTTTATGTTGGTTAGTTTTGAACAAAAAAATTTTAATCTTTGTTTAAATAAAGATTTTTTACTCGCAAAAAATAACTGGTTAGAGTTTTTTCAAAATAAAAACTTAAATTTTTATTTACCATCGCATAATTCACATAAAATTGATTCTTGAGACACATCTAATAAAATTCAAGTGAGGTTAGAAAACTTGCATATATCAAAAAGTAAGAAGTTTGTATATTGCATCCTTACCTCAACTATAATTGTTGGTAGCGCTAATATATTTACCCGGCTTTGGCTAGTTAGTCATATTCAGATTATACAGTACGCTTGGTTGAATGGAATGCTTAAATAATTCATGCGTTAATAATTGAATTTGAATTAACAGTCTTTTTTGGCATTAGAAAGCAGTTTTTTTTGATGTTTATATAGAAATTAAATTGGATGAAAAATCTAGAATATTTATGTTGTTACATAGAGAAAAGGTATTCTATACCTGGTGATAGTAGTGGCTTCAAAAGTCCATGAGGACAGCAAGGATCAAATCGAATACATCTCCTAGTTGAATGGTAGCAGTCTAGCCTGGAGTGTTCTGTGTTTTCAGTGAGGTCTTGCATCAACAAGATAGTGCCATGTGCAGCCTATGAAAAGTGTTGTAATAAACCTGCAACAAGGAGAAGTGTCGTAAATGTTGTAGGAGTTGAAATAAAGACATGTAAGAGTTTGTAGTGCCGTGTGTAGAATTTGGTACAGTTTGAGTGGTAGTAGTAGTTGAGTGAGAGTCAGTTGGACTAGAGTTATTTGTAATATTAAAATTCATTCTAAGACATTGTTATTGTTATTCTATTAAAAACCTTTTGGATACAAAGTCCCTATTTAAATACTTTTTCGTTGTTCACTAATTCTTCTATTTATTCATTAGTGATTTTTCTTAGTTTGCTTCTAACTTTTCTTAGTTTGCTATTTCACTAATTTCTTTGTTTATTCTTCTTAGTTTGCTGGTTCTTCTATTAATTCACCAGTAACTATCTTTGGTTTTTTGTTGTTTGTTAGTTCTTCTAATAATTCACTAACATTTATCTTAGGTCTTTTATTGTTGACTAGTTCTTCTATTAATTCACTAGCAACTATCTTTGGTTTTTTGTTGTTTGTTAATTCTTCTAATAATTCACTAACATTTATCTTAGGTCTTTTATTGTTGACTAGTTCTTCTATTAATTCACTAGCAACTACCTTTAGTTTTTCATTGTCTTATATTCATTTCATTACTTTCAACACCGTGGGCATTAAGGAGAAGGAGACGAAGTGGAACCAAATATGAAAGTGAATCTGACGAAAAAAAGTGGAAAAGTTTCAAAATAACCGGTTCAAGAATGTACCAAAAGCTAGTTTTATCAATTTAGTACAAAACGTGTCAACTGAAGAAGATAATACTCTTTTTTAAGTTAAAAATGAACTTAGAAATTTAGGTTCATAAATTACTTCATTACAAGGTAAATTTCGTGAGAATGAATATGTCCTTCTTCAGGTTGTTGAACTAGTGAACTTGGATTTGACAGCTGCTTCTAATTAAAAACCGTAGTGGTTGCTGAATATTGGATGTATAAGATAATTTATCCTTGCCACTTTTTAATTAATTAACTTAAAGTTGTAGGTTAATATTGATTCGATCAAGAAAATGAATATTGTTTTTTGTTAATTGGTAAATAATAAACTATTACGCTTGTAAACTGAGTAATTGGACTTGTATTATATTTAATTTTGTCGAAGCTTTTCCCTACTTGAAATATATAAATATGGTGAATCTTTACTATATTAGAAGGTACTTAAAAGAGTACTATACTCCTTGTATCGGTTATGCTGCACTACCACCATTGTTTTTAGCTAAACAAGAAATACCTGAATGTACGACAAAAAAAAAAAAAACTATATTTTTAGGTCGTGGCTATATTCCCAATACTGACCACACACACACTATTCTATCACTTTCCCTACTCCAACATTATTTTTCTTTTACTGCAGAATTTTTTCAACATCATGGCATATAATAGCGAATCAAGAAGTGATAGAGGTGGTGGAAGAGGTGGAAGAGGTGGTGGAAGAGGTGGAAGAGGTGGAAGAGATGATTTCAGAGGTGGCGGTAGAGGAGGAAGAGGGGGCAGAGGGGGCAGAGACGGTGGAGGTAGGGGAGGAGCCAGAGGTGTGGCACCAAAACCTGATTTAACTCCAAGTAAGAATTTAAAATTCTCTGAAGAACCTGCTAAAGTTGATGTTTTACCAGTCATCAAAAGTTATCAAAAAAAATTTGAAAAAGATTTAGCAACCGAACCTCATAAGATTTTGTTAAGACCTTCATACGGTACTTTAGGAGTAGAAACAAAGGTTGCAGTTAATTTTTTAAATTATGATATTCAAAATCTCAAATTATATTACTATCATGTTGATTTAGAAGTTAATGATAAACTGAAAGGCAGAAAACCACCTAAACTTGCTTCAGTAGTTGAGAATAAGTTATTTGAAATAGAGCCATTTAAAAGTAAAAGAAAACAAATTTACTATAGGAACAATAACAGTATCTATTGCAGAACACCTTTACCTATTGAAGACGTGGCAATTTTTAGTTTTGGTGAAAATGATAATTTGGTCAAAGTCAAACTTCAAAAAGTCAAAGAATTAGATTTCAAAACTTTATTCAAATATCTTCAACTTCAAATATATTCCCGCGATTTTCAAGAGATTCAAGAATATACAAATGCTTTGTTGGCAGTAATTGGTTCCAAGGTTCTTGAAAATAAAGAAGTTGTTGGCCTTGGAGCAAATAAATTTTTTTTATTTGACAAAGAAACCAAGGCTTTTGATTTCCAATCGGGTACATACCTTATTTTGGGAACATTTGCAACAATTAGGTGCTCGTATGATAGTGTCAAAATTAACATGAATGTAACACCAGGAATATTTTATAAGTTTGAAAAACCAAATGGGCAGATCATGAATGTGATAGATTTTGTCCAATCATATCTTGGATTGAATTCAATTCCAAATATAAATAATTTCAGAAAAGCAGAATCATTTCTTAAAGGGATCAAGATCTACAGAACTTATTTACCAAAAGCCAGTAACAAATCTATTCAAGGTATTTACAGCAGAAGTAGTGTTGAAGTTACATTTAAAGATGAGAATGGTAAAGAAACCAATGTTTTTGAGTATTTCAAAGTGAGATGGAAAATTAACCTTAAGTTTCCTAATTTGCCATTATTGAAAATTGGAACTGACTCTTACTTGCCTATGGAAGTTGCAAATATTGTCCCTTATCAACAATACACCGGTGAAATTTATGATATGAGAACTTTGATACAATATACTGCAATTAAACCGATTGAAAAGGCCAATATAATTGCGTCTCAAAATTCGAAAATGTTTAGCAAGGTTGATGTTGGTAAAGTAGATGATAAATTGACAGTTGTTCCTTCTAGAGTATTGTCTGCTCCAGTTATTGAATATGCTAAGAATAAAAAAGTATCGTTCAATGAAACGTCTTGGGACGGTAGAACAGAAAGAAAAAAAGGAGATTGGAATTTAGAAAAGTTTGAATTTGTAAACCTTGCTCAACCAAAAAAGGTTTACAATTTTTGTGTTTTCCTTTTCCAAGATAGAACAAACAAGCAAAAGCTTGGTGATTTGGCAGAAGCTTGCAATACTTTTTTTTTGGAATTAAAAAGATTGGGTTTGAATGTTTCATCCAATATAAAAAAATATGGTGTTGACCTTGAAACTAGTGGAATCAGAACACAAGAAGAACTTGAAAGGGCTATCACAAAAGATATCACAGTGGCCAGAACAAAAGATAAATGTGATTACCTTTTATGCATTCTTCCAAAGAAAGATACCATGTTATACAGAGCTGTTAAAAGAGTTGGTGATTTAAGAGTTGGAATTCCAAATAGTTGTGTTTTATTTAACGTATTTACAAAAAAGAGAGGTGTTAGTTTCAACACTCAAACTTTTGCTCAAATGGCGATGAAAATTAATTTGAAGTTAGGAGGATCAAATCATAAATTATCAGCAAATGACAGTAAATTGTTGATTGATGAACGTAAGCAGCCAGTATTTATTCTCGGTGCTGATGTAACACATCCAACTGGTGCACAAAACAAAGATTCAGTTTCAGTGGCTTCGGTGGTAGGAAGTGAAGACAACATTTACAATAAGTTTCCTGGTTCAATTAGAGTTCAAGAAGGTGGTAAAGAGATAATTTTGGACATCAAGGCTATGGTTATTGAAAGAATTGAAAATTATCATAAAAAGATTGGTTCTTTACCAAACAAAGTTTTGTTTTACCGTGATGGTGTATCAGAAGGTCAATATTATACTGTTTTAAAAGAAGAGTTAACTTACATTAAAGCAGCATTTCAAGAATATGCGAAGTCAAAGAATATTGCAAATTATGCACCAAAGATTACATTTATGATCGTTGTCAAGAGACATCATACTAGATTTATTCCATTAGAAAAAAATTCAGTTGATCCTAAAACAAAGAAAGAGGTAGCTGTTCAATCTAATGATAATGTCATCGCCGGTACTATTGTTGACAAAGATATCACTTCTCCTGCATTTTTTGATTTTTACATACAGTCTCAACAAGCGTTGCAAGGGACAGGTGTTCCAGCTCATTACTATGTATTACACGATGAAAATAATTATTCCTCAGATCAACTCCAAACGGTCACTTATAATCTTTGTCATACTTTTGGTAGAGCTACAAAAAGTGTTAAAACTGTTCCAGCAGCTTACTATGCAGATCTTTTGTGTACAAGAGGAAGAGATTATATCGCTGGCTATGAAAAAATTGGTCCTTCATCTAAAAGTCCAGTTGAAAGGGCTATCTTAAGGTTGGGGGACAACGTTGCTACTTCAATCAAGAATACTATGTTTTACATATAGTTAGTTTATTAATTTTGTTTTATTTTGTGAGAATCTTTAATGTAGTAAATTATTTAATTCTCATTATTCTGTGCCTATAAATACAATTATTGTGACTACAAGCTTATTAATTTCACTGGACGTTAAAAGTCAAGATCGAGATAATTCAGTATAGGTATACTTAAGAGCTATATATTAGGAAGTTTGCTCATACTATATAAAGTTTTATATATGTTTGATGATTTGATTATTATTAATTAAAATTCCAAGGACTTTTTAATGAGTAAACTATTTGATTAATAATCTTCTTGAAGCGAAATGTGATCACATTCCCAAGATATTTAAATAATATGAGCCCCAATAGCCAGTAAAGCATTTTTCGTTAACGCAGTTATTACTGATCAACCAACGAATTATTTGTTTAAAATCATCATAACTCAACAATGATTCAACTTTACTGTAAAGTAAATAATCAGGTATACCTGGTCTATACTGAATAAAATGCAAAATTGTTGCAATTATTCTCAGCCACAAATCACGGTCAATATTACCGTCCAAATCTAACCATATATGCGAGCATGGTGGGCCTATCGGAACTGGAACATTCGTATTAGTATTATCTAACGGGCTAACTTTAGTTTTGTAAACAATTAAATCGCAATTCAAAAATTCTTTGTCCATTTGTCTCGATTCATAACCATCAAATTTATATTCCTTATCTACATGAGCCATTTCCACCGAACCTGAAGAAATACAATCCATTAATTGCGCCACTTTACCCCCATCGATAGCTTGTGAAAGTAATAGACCATTGGATCGACCAAGAACTTGCTCCAATACATCATGAAACCGTGCTGCTTCTCTGAAAAAACGTGGTTTAGTTCTCACTTCAAAACAAGAATAAACTCTATCCGTCAAAAGAAATATGTCTGGTGGTTGATACACTAACTCTTTATCTTTGATCATTTCTTTAATCGCCAATTCAACATCAAGTTTTGAAAATCTTGATAAAATATTTGTCACTTGTGTTGAGCTTGAAGAATCTTCTTTACTAGTACCAAAAACTGATTTTAAAACCGTTCGAATACTATCATATGGTTTTTGTTTGATTTGATAATCAATGTTGGGTTCGTAGAAAAAAAAGGTGTTAGACAACAAACCTTCTTTTTGTTTCATGGGTATAGCATCTAATTGATCATAAAGATGTGGCGAGATTTGTGACTCGATGTGAACTCTATTATAAAATTTGTAATTATCTTCTGCATATAACGGAGTTCTGTCAATGATCTCAATGCTTGAACCATCCAACTGTTGCCACAAGTTAACATAAAAAGAAAGTTTTATATTTTCTAAATCTTCAGTACAGATCAAATCTTCCTCTAACCCTTTTATAATTATTCTTTCAAATGTTTCAATACCCTTTTTAACAGCGACAGAACCTCCAACTTGTTTTCTGATTTGGATCCACGATCTCTTAACCGAAGATTCATCTGTATTTTCATACAACTTGGATATTGAAGTGTAATCAATTGATCCTTTATTAAACGATTTTGAAATACATACTGCACGGAACAAAACAGTAATATCATTCTTATCAAATATCGAAGAATATTTTAATTTTTTGTCGATTCTTCTTATTTTTAATCTTTTTTGAGAATTTTTCACGTTAATGTTTGTCTTTGAGTTTATATAATTACTAGTTGGAATGTGAATTTCCGGGTTCAATTTTTGAATATGCTCTTGAGCTTGAGTCTCAAAACTTTTGCCCAAAATTCGAGGTTCAATCGCACGTAAGGATCTATCTTTATTTTTGGATACAACCCTTTTATCGTTTGATTTGAGTGATGCCAATCGTTTAGGAAATATGGTTTCCAATTTGAATAATGTAATTTCTTCATTAACGACCTTTCTTTGTTCAAATTTATATGGACGGTTGGTACTGTTGTCAGCAATACATTCCCGTCGTTTCTTTTCGATATCTTCCAATGATGGCTTAAATTTTTCGTCAGTGGAAATAATCAACTGTCTGATTACATTTTGACCTGATTTTTTCATCCTGATTTCCTCAATTTTCAATTTTCCACTGCTTTCTAATTTTCTTAAATCTCTTCTTAAAGTCTTTGCATCAGTAACAGTAGTGTTTTTCAATGCTAAGTCAATAGCTCGTCTTAATGCTGCTCGTGAAAAAGTGACACCACCTTCTTTCTTGACTAGTTGAAGAAGTATGTTTCTTCGTTCGTCACCTGTTCCATCAAAAATTTCGCTTTTATTTGTTGTATCGCGTTTTGTTACATAGCTTTGGTTTAGTTTGTTAATTTTGGGCAAATGTGGTGCATTTGAAAGGTCTCCTGCTTCTACATCTATAGTCGAATCAACCTGACTTACTTTGATTATATTAGCACCTAAGTCTTCTTCCTTCTTAATATTTAAATCGATCGAACTATCATTAGTCTGGTTTCTTTTTGACTTTGCATGAGAATTTACTTTTCTTTTTTTGAAAATTGAGTCCTGTTGTTCTGAATTTTGCAAAACTGCTCGCGATCTTTTTTTATCAATGGACTTAGACACTGCTCTTGAAGTATCATCCAAACTGGGGGCTTGCATTAAAGGCCCTGCTGGAATTCTATCCATTTTTATGTTTAGCATTTTATTTAATTCCTTTAAAGTTTTGTCACCAATTAATTTTGTAACTGGAACTTTCTTTTTGAATTGCTTTATTGTGGTATAATTTTGGAAATTTCTTTTACTGTAGCATAGAAAATATTTAAGTTTTCCTTCGGAAACTGCAATTTTAATAATGTTATAAATATCGTTTTCATTAGGGTAAGGATTCAATGGCTCCAAAGTGTTATTTTTTGCGGAGTAAGTAATTAGTGTATCAATAGTTCTTTCAATGAGTCTTTGTTTTGAATTTCCATATAACGTTCGAAAAATATTTCTCAATGCTATCCCATTTGTACCGGCATTATCTATAACTTGATATATCTGAGTGGCTATTGGGAAATTTAGATTAATGGAAGGTCGATCAATTACCTTTTTATCATCATAATTTTCATCTTCCTCGATTGAACTTCCGTTCTCTTTTAGTAATTGAAATAATTCCATTCCGTCATCTGTTGAATGTTTCGGCAAATCTTTTTTGAACTTAATTGAATATACCTTTTGCTCAACACCGCTTGTTTCATGTTTTGCTATTGCATCAACTCTTTCGACGAATCCGTCTCGGTCCAAAGCAAAAACTACACAACCAAACAATCTTGATAATGTTCGATTGTGATGCATATTTAATTCCAATTTCAAATCTCTGAAAACACGAATTTGATTAGGGGCTTTTTTAACAGCGTTCACCACATACTCCTTTAGCAATCTTGGCGATTTTGAAAAACTTTGATTGTTTTCTTCTTTTACTGTTCTACCCGCGTACCGTATGTGCATGATCCAAGTGGTATGACATCGTTTTTGTTTAAAGTATCTGTTCTCCTTATATATTAACCCCATTTCTTCCAATTTAGCTAATCGCCCGGTTAACGATCTTGGGTCTTGCTTGGTGATTTCGCATAATTCTGGAGAATAAATACCTGCAATACCATGTTTTGAGATTTCCTGTAATAACGCATAAGGATATTCTCCAATCAACTGGATTGTTCTTTTGCTACTTGACGATCCAGTTAAATAATAACATTGGGTGTCCATAGTTGGTAATACTCGAAGGTTGTTGACATTTGTTTGTTTTTCTAAGAACTTCTCATACCCGAATTCAATTGGAATAGGCTCCCCTTCTAAACTTACATAAAACTGAATTGAAATTTCATTAGTGGTAGACTCGAGTCTATTGTCGTCATCATCTTCATCGTCATTGTAATTAAAAAATAGCCATTGCCATATCATTTGTTTTTGAAAATCATCTAAACTATCTTGTTGATTGAACTTGTATTTGATAAAAGTCCACAATTCTTCCAATTTCAACCCTTCAATTCCAGAAAATGATAACTTCTCTGCCGTGAAAGAAATTAATTCACAAGGTGTATATGGAAACAGCATACCTGAGTATATGCTTACCTAGGAAGAATTATAAATGATAATTTTTGCGACACTACAAATTATGCGACTATTTTAATTTTTTTTTTTTAAATTTTTTTTTTTTTTTCTTTTAACAGCCAAAGAGTTTATAATGAGTGAATCAGATGATGAGCCGTTGACACTATCAGCGAGCACTTTAGCCGCTTTACAAGAATTTAAATCAGAGGAAAAGTCGAGATTGGAAAAGTTTGAATCTTTGTATAGACAATCAGAAGAAAAATTTGAGAATCAAAAAAAATTAGAGTTGACAATAGATGATTTTAAAGAGGATTGGCAATTGTCTCAATTTTGGTATTCTGATGAAACAGCAAGAGTTTTAGCCAAAGCATTATTAGAAGGAGCTGAAGAAGATACCGTGATTGTCATTGCAAGTGCACCTTCAGTCTATGCGGCTGTAAAACAGTTACGTGAAGAAGAGATACCAACAAAGCATATTTATTTACTAGAATTTGATCCTCGATTCAAACTTTTAGCTGGTGATGAACATTTTGCTGTTTATGATTATAATCACCCAGACAAAATTCCTGAGAAATTAAGAGGTAAATGTGATAGAATTTTAATTGATCCTCCGTTTTTAGAAGTTGAATGTCAAACAAAATCAGCAGAAGCTGCGAAGAACCTACTAAATGAGAAGAATTCACATAACAAAGTTATAACTTCAACCGGTGAAAGGATGCATCAGCTTGTTAAAAATATTTATCCAAGTACAAAGATGACTACGTTTTTGCCTGAACATAAAAACGGCTTAAGCAATGAATTTAGATGTTATGCAAATTTTGAATCTTCTTTTTGGAAATTTCAGTAAATATTAATTGTTGTTTATAATTGTTATTAATAGAAAAATTACCATTTTCATTCAAACTTCTATAAAAGCAAACTTATAATTTTTGCATAGCAGCGATATCAGTTGATTGAACATGATCTTCGTCTTCTTCAATAGCAGCTTGTAAGTCATCTAATGAAACTTTCGCATCTTCAACAACTAAATTGATTTGTAATTTTTTGATACCGAAACCAACTGGGATCCACTGATGAGCACCCCAAGTTAAACCATCCATTTCAATGTTTTTAACGTTGGCCAATAATTCTTCTAAATCGGTTTCGTCATCCCATGGCTTAACATCCAATGTAACAATTGATTTAGCAGCAGGTTTTGGACCTTTAGAAGCTTTTTTGGCAGCATATTCAGCCAATCTTTGTTGTTTTAATTTTTCAGCTTCTTCGTCAACTTCGTCATCGTCAGAACCGAATAAGTCAACGTCATCTTCATCATCAGCAGCAACTTCTTTGTTTGATGCAGCTGGGGCAGTTCCGGCTGGTAACTCAGAGAATTCTTCAGTGAATGAAGCAATATGGTTGAACCATCTTGAGAATTGTGGAAATTGTTTTTGGAAAGCTTTGTAAACAGTTACATCAGCTTGAGTAGCAGTAGTACTAAAAACTTTGTTAGTAAATTTTCAATCCCATTACAAAATTTTCATCTTAGTATCGAACATGACTCAACTCTATAACTTTATCAATCAGATATTAGATTTAAATCTCCTTTGTCACTCATGCGGTGGGTCTTGAATCCACCTCATAAACACGGACCAAAGATTGCGATCATCATTAATAATAAAATTTTGCATTGTAACCAACTTGCTTAGAATCAAATAATTGTTTAAAACCAATTGAGTTCAAATGCATAGACCATGTTCGAAAATCATGAAATAAAACTGAATCAATTCATGATAAAAAATTTTTATCAAAATTGTGATTTGGAAAAACATACCCATCAATGTAAGATTTGTCAACTAAGAAATCATTCAATGATTTAATAGCTTCAACTTTGGAGAAATCTGAGAATGACATTATGTTATGAATTATATAAAACCCGAATTGAATTCAAAGGAAGAAAATTATGGAAGTAAGAAAAAAAAAAGTGAAAAAAAAAAAGTTTTGATGCCAATTTTTAAGGAGTGTATGTGTGTGTGGGTCCAATACATGCTGATTCATTAAAAAAAAAAAAATTATAATTTTGAGAAGAGTCGAAGGTAGTGTAAGTGTAACAATTAATTGGCCTTTTATATTTTTTTAAGCGGTACGTAAGCGCCTTTTTAAAGTGGTAGGTAATCATTATTAGCACCAAGCCATTGAGTTTTTAAAAATTGCTCAGGGCTAATAAATTCATTTTGATATGCTCTCAATTCCCAAATCTTGAGTATTATTTCTTTCATACTATGTAATGTTCCCATTTGAGCCACCTCATACAACCTGTCCATAAAAGATATTAACATTTCTTTTTCAAAATCAGACTGACATTCGCATCCAATTGCATAAATGGGCCATACCATTTGAGTTACTAGTGGCGATCTCACATCAAGTGATTTATATGTCTCTATGAATTCATCGACTAGCTTTTTATTCTCAATTATGTACATTGGTGGATGGACAACATTGTTTAAAACAACTAATACCGCAATAGACCAGCATAACGCACATTTTACTCTTACCATGTATGTTTCTCGAGACTTTGATTCTTTTTTGGAATCATCATTGACTTCCTCCTTTACTTTTGGATAAAACAGTACGTAGTCTCTGTAATTCACTAACATTTGTTTGATTTCATCATATTTTATCAATTTATTTTCTATTTCCCCCGATGTGTAATTTTCATGTCTTATTTCACATACTTTAGACATGGCCGTAAAAATTTCACCAGGGCATCCCATCATTTCGGATGTTGATATCGTGTCGTTTGAATTTCCGTACCATTCGGGTAAACAATAAGATAACCTACAATCATGTGATGTAATAGCGGCCACTGTATCATACCAACTCAAAACAACAGCCAAACTTCTTTTTTTTTCGTTAGTTAACAACACAGATTCATAGAAACTTTTATTCTTACAAATAGATGCAAAAGTTTCAAAAAAAAACCTTGATATCGAACTTTTACCATTTTCAAGAACGGCAAAAAGTATGTGGACGTTGATTAAAACCAAAATAACAAAAGAATTGATGTTTCTTTTGGCAATAATATCAACATCATCATGTTTGTCTTCAACTATAGGATAGTTGTTCACGATATTATGAATCAAATGGTCCATAGTGTTATTCATGTGTGCTATACCTTTTTGATAATACTCTGTTCCCCCATTTCTACTTTCATACATATGTATACAAGCTAATGACAAAAAACAACTCCTTGCAATATCAAAATCACAATATTTCAACGCTAAATCTGGCCAGGGCGATTTAGGATGCCCGTCCAACAAGGGCAATAATTTTTTAAAGAAATGCTTCAACATTTCATTTTCTTCTTGGTGACTAATCGAAAACAATGAGCCTGAGTCGATGTCTTTATCAACAGTCGAGTTGGTGTTTTCCAGAAATAGTTTTGACTTATCGATAAAATCCATAATTTGAGTATCTAAACTTAAATTTGAATCTATCTTAGAATTAATCAGTGCAGTTCCTAAATATTGATCGTTTTGATTAAAAGTAGAACTTGTTATTTCATTGGTTGATTTTAATAACATTTCAAGATCTTCGAACAAGGCATTGCTGAATTGAACTAAATTTGAACTAGATGTAAATCCCGAGGTAGCTTGCAGATTTTCTACGGGAGAAACGTAATTTGACCCATCGCTTTGATCATTGGTATTATTCTTTGAATCCAACACATCATTTCTCGATAAATTTGTAGCATTTGACTTTTTCGTAGTCGGTTTTTTGATGATGCCTTTTGAATCATGCTCAATAATATCAAAAGATAATCTTATACCATATCCTTCGCATTCACGTTTCGATTTTACGCAGTTATTACACCGTGGTTTTGTTTCATCACACTTTTTATGTCTACATTACAATTAGTATATAATCAGTAATAAATTATTAAATCAAAACGCACCTCTTTTTACAAGTCCAACAACCAGTTCTGACTCTAGTTGTTTTGGGCATGTTAAAAATTCCAAATATTATTTCTAACCTCGAAGCATCAAATAACTTTATGTGAATAATTATATTATTAGTTTTATTTTAATTATTTTTCCACGTCAATTACGTAATATGTTATATAATCTTTTTTTTTTTTTTTGTTGGAGTAAAAGAGAGAGTGTGTGGGAGAGATGAGATCTCAGATTTCAATCAAATAATGAGTAAAAAGATTTCAAAACATAGTCGAGCTGCCAGAAGGGGTGAGGTTCTTGAGAATGAAGATCAAGTGGATTTATCTTCAAATATACCCAGAGAAAATTCAGATGTGAAAAAATCAATTATAAGAACAACAATCAAGAATGAAAACCTATTGAATAAAAAGATGGAACTATCCAAAGTAAAAAAATCATCAGTTCTGAATAAAAAGAAAACTTCTAGTCTAAAGCATAAGCTAGAAAGGTCAGATAAAGTGAGTGGAATATTGGCCAGTAAAATTGACCAAAGTATTCAAAGAGCAAAATTTGTCCAGACTGCTAGAAAATCAGATTGGAAAGCAACCAATTCTGAAATTCAAATAAAAAACCTATTAATGGAGGAACACAAGAACAGTGAAAAATATCAATCTGGTTTGAAAACAGAAGAAGAAATTGACAGAATAGAAGAAGATAAATATGTCGACGATTTTTTTGGCAAAAAAGATGACAAACTTGAGGACACCGTTCAAGATAAGGAAGATGTGTTTAAGCAAAACAAGTTTTATTTATTACAAGAAGAAGAAGCTTAACTTAGTCTAGTTGTCAAACCATTATTTCATTGCTACAAAGTGAAAAAACAAGGAAAAAAAGAAAAAATGTTGCAAAATACGTAAAAAAACGTAAAAAAAGAAAAAAAAAAAAACGGAACACCATCGAGTAAACAATTTTAGAGGATCAATATTTGTTATTAGATAAGTTGAATATATTAAAAAACAATCTAAACTCCTAAATCATATGTAACGTGAATAATCTTTAAACATCAACTTTACTAGCAGCAAATTTGACAATTGGTCCTAACCATTTAGCTTTTGTATAAATAGATCCAATCAAAGGAACAATATTACAGCCAATAGTGACTTTAGCATTTTCGGTTGTAGGACCAAAATCAATAAATGACACATTTTCTCTCAACCCTATTTTGATAACCTCTTGCATCATCACAAAATATGCTTTGTATTTCTTACTAATTTCGTGATCTAAACCTTGTATGTCTGAAGTTATAGTATCACCCAATCTAAATATCACACACGAGGCAATAACTGTATTATCAACTTTTAAAAATAACAAACTTCTGAATTTTTTCTCATTTGAAAAAGTTCCTAAATTGTAAATAAATTCCCAATTTGCTTGTAATAATTGAGACGATTGTCCATTTTCACTTCTGCTATTTGAAATGTTTTGATTCATCTGTATAATTTCTGAGCAATTTTCATAGTTAAATATATTGGACTCAATTACTTGACCGTTTGCTTGTTTGAAGGCATTTTCTTGATTTCTGTATTTTACCGCTTTGAAATATTCAGTACTTGATTTGTTAAAGTATGGTCTTAAATCAATTATATGACTATTTGGCAACTTAATTTTGTACCAACCACCATAGGTAATACTAGCCTCGAAATCCGCATCTTTATATGTAGGATCCAACAACACTGTACATTTTTCGTTAGCGGTATTCCATTTTGAAATAGCATACAAAACGTTGGCACTTCTTGCTATTGGTTTTTTTGTCGATGAACAATAGAAAGTTGCTCTTTTAAATGGCCAATGAAATCCAAGTAGACCAAATTTGATACATAAAAGTGGATATTTTGAATTTTTTCCGAACAATTTACTCAACTGTTTACCAAACCAACCGGGAATTCTTTCACTCAAATCAAAGTCTTCTACCACGGTCAACAAAACCAAAGCCTCGGTATTCATTAACTCATTATAAAATTTTTCAGTGTTATCTTCTAAACTTTGATACTCTAATTTCTTCTTTTCTTGCTTATTTTTTTTAGCCAATCTTTTGAGCTTACTTTTTGAAATTGGTTTGAATTCATCCTCTAAGTCTTTTATACTTTTTTCACTTTCACGCAATGTTGGGGCATCGGAGAATAATACAGACTCATGATCTAGCGTATCAAAGGCTTTACTCATTGTATTTCTGTCATTTTGATTTTTTTTTTGTGTATTGATTTGATTTGACATTGTTTGAAGGTTGTTGACATTGTCGTCTCTGAAAACTCTCAAAACTTTACATTTCATGTTAGGTAAATCTGCATTATTGTAGTTTTCGATTAATGAAATCGCTTGTTCTCCTGCTATTCCGGCATTATATTTTCGATTCAAATCAATTAATTTGCTCCATCCATGTTTTTGATGACTTGTTAAACTGTTTAAATCATATTCTTCTACAATAAAATGATTAGTGGATGATTTTCTCATTCTCAAGTATCTCGTGCAAAAAAATTCTAAAACATTAATTCCTACCATCAATCCAAATAATATCGGTATACTTATTGGAATTTCATTGATGTTGGGGAATGGTTGATAATCAAATTTAATGCTTGTGATTGTTGTACATGCAATTAGTAATAAACAAATAAGCAAAACAAGAATGTCATAAAAAAATATTAATTTACCAATCATTTCGTTTAGCCTATTTCTTTCATTGACTAGTAGAACAATTGATAATCCTGTTATTGATTGACCAATGACAAAAGCACCCGTCAAAATAAATAAATTATGAAATTTCTTAGCTGGTCCGTCAGTCGACAAATTGACAATGTTAATATTGATCTGAATAATACTGATCGATATCAATATTTGAATTAAATTTATTGAAGCAAATAGTAAATATACTGACGAAATTGTTGCTGACCACCATATTGATAATAAACAGCAATTTGTAAACAAACTGATCAAACTCAAAACCAAATAAGAAACTCTATCATTTGACGATAATTTTAAAAAGTCCATATCAGCTTTGTTCAAATCTAAAGGATTAGCCAATTTACCTGATGATAAATTTACCACTTTAAATATGCAAATTATTAATAATAATAGCCACAAGCATTTTTTCACTATTTTGATCGTAATGAAATCAAACACCGCTAGCCATTTTTTTGAAGTCTTGTGGTCAGTAGTATAATTCTTACCTAAATTTTCATACAAGACAATTAAAAATATAAATGCAACGTCAACAACGGCAATTATTGATATTGCGTTAATATAATGTAATGATCTAGTATATTTGGTAAATATTACTGCCTCTACCAAATTAAACACAAAACTTATTAGTATTATTGTATAGGAATTATACAACCATTTGATGGTTGGTTTTATTTCGAATAATTTTTTAGTGAGTATTCTCCTACGATTATCAATATCTAGCTTTTCGAAATTAAATTTGCGGTTCGCCGAGTGATGAAACATTTTTTGTTGATAATCAAGGTTCAAGTAATAATTATTGATCTAAAGGCTATATTTATAAGTTGAATTGTGGTAAAGTTGTATCAAAGTTCGATTTCAACTTGAATGATGATAAAGCATGAAATTTATTTAAACAATCTTTTCCTACCACACTATTGAGTTGACTGGAATCAATAGTGATTTATCAATGTGTTTTGCGCCCGATTAAATTTGACGAGCTGAGTTTATTTATTTTTATTACTACGCTTTGTGATTTGAGTTTGGGTTTGATTGAAACAATTTCAAAACTATGGATTATAAAACAGAGTGATTGAAGGTGTAGTTATTCAAAAAGAATGAAGTGGTGTAGAAATGAAAAAAATATATAAAATTACTAGCGATGCTGGTTGGAATAAAATAATAAACCTAGACCTAATGGTGCAAAGTAAACAAACTTAATCACTAACTGTTTGTGAGGTATAATAGAATAAACATGAATATATGGATATGTGAAAAAAAGAAAAAAAAATCAGAATATCCAGTCTAACAAAATTTTTACTAATACTAACTAGAAGAAATCATGTCTTTGTAAAGATGGTTTAGCGGATATGCATAAGGTTGCATAGTTTTTTAAGTGATCCAATTATGTAAGCAACGTAGCTTGCACAAAAAAAGCTGCAAGATGCGAGATTTGCTAGCAATTTCGTAGTTTATGTGCACACTTGTGACAATAGTCTTAGTAATTGTTGATGACCTTATCTGTAACAGATAATGACTATATGTCGATTCGAGTGAAAAAGAAATAGTCAGTTGAATTAGTTATTTGTTCTAGTGAAACATAATAATTCAGTAGGTCTTATTTTTGCCCCGATCTGATGGTGATACCTAAAAACAGCGATGGCGTTGGATCCACAGGGTTGTGAAGTGTTTCTAAATTTAGATTTCAAGGAATAATAATAATTTTGATTTTCATTAGGTCAAAAATCAAAAAAAAAATTAGTTCTTGCATGTAAACATCAACTGAACTTCGTGTTTATGTTTAAAAATTATCACAATCGGCTATTTAATCGAGCGCTGGTATTTTCAATTTACAAGTCATGATTTATTTATTAACAAAGTACTCTTCATTCCACAATACCGATAACCGATCGTCGAAACCAAACACAAGAAAACTTTGCTCCACAATTCATTATTGTCATATAATGATTTGTTTTCTTTCATTTGACAAAATCCAACCAGTGGAGGCTTCCGAAATGTTTATTTTCCACATACTACTATATTTTTCACTTGACAAGTATTATCTTTAAATTTAGCCAAATTTTCATACTACTCTACATTACTAATATCGGTAAAGGTTTTGAGAGTAACAATAGTTGAAGTTTAAACGTATTCAATTGTTCAGTATTTTTCTTCGGAGCAATGAAGGAGATTCGGAGCCGCCCACTTTGAATTTACCAGCATTATTGTTCAACACTCAACTTTACAGGTTCCAATACTGAAACCGAAAAAAGGATAAATGCAATAAAAAATCGACCCCCCCCTCCCCCCCCTAATGTTATTGTAAACTGGTAATAATTTTATTACATTAGTCATGGCTTGCGTTATTTTTCCCAATCTTCCTCTCCACTATTTTTCATTTCAATCGTAACAGTGGTGTTTGTAGTATACAACTTCGATTGAAAAATAAATTGCGCAAGTATCTCAAAAACACGATATTAGTTGATTCTTCTGTAAACAATCCTCGTTTATAATAGTAATTTTAGAGTTGTATGTTTTATTCCGATCAACCCAATAAATTTTTTTTTTTGTTTGTTGTTGTTTACTTTGGCCACCACAAAACTCATCCATCCGCATTAACCACCGAAAAATCGCGCGAAAATTTTGAAACTTTTGCTCGAGGCTGTTGCTCAACGAAGTTCGGTCAAAACATGGCTTTTTCTTAAGTTTGTTAGCCCTATGGAATCGGGATGAGTTAAAACGCGTTTTGTTTTGTTTATCTCGAAGTGTAAACTAAATTATTATCAGCTGGTTAAAAATTAACAAAAATTCAAAATTGTTCATTGACCAAAAGTTGCGATTTTCAATGCGTTAAAAATTTCCCCAGTAATTATTCGAACATTATTATTTTTTATTAATTGGATGACAGTGTGACAAAATGTAAACAGTGTCTAAAATTCCCTCTATGTCTGTATTTTACGATGAATGTGAGCTTTTATCAGAAAGTACTTCTTGGCAATGTTGAATAAGGAGAATTGAAGCAGTTAATAACTGAATACAGGAATTTTTATTACTCTGATGCTCTGTTAACATATTATAGCAACGTTTAATTGATAATTATTCAAGATTACACGTTTTGCGTATTCAAGGGCGTAGTAGAATTAATAATAATTTTTAATAAAAAAGTAACCAGGACTAAGTTGCCATATAAGCAGGTTAATGTCGATGCAGTTAAAATGCATAACTTAATTGTTAATGTACTGTGTTTACTTTGATAGTGTCTCACTTACATGGCTAGAAATTTGACTTCCTAAAAATAAAAATCTTATGCTTTGCTAAAATTTTATGAACAGGGGCAAAGATGTAAAAATTGCACGGATCATCATCTTGCAAATTGCAAAGCCAATATGATGCAATACGAATTAAGCTAATAAATACTTTCAATTATTTGCTATAAAGATTGTTTGCAAGTGAATAAACTATAAAGATAATGCAGCTTATTCTTGTGCTAAACTTGCCGTATAACAATGGCTTACCAAAAACAAATGATAACTTTCATTAAAGAAACAAATATTCACACAAAGATTTGTTTTATCTTCTCATGTCACAAGTTCTTCCTTAGTTGTTTTAATTTAAGCTTTACACGTTCATGTAAGAATTTCAATAATTTTACACCAGCATAATTATTTTATTTCTATAACCTAGTTTGCTATTTTTTGTTCGTATATATATTGGGTAAATGCTATAAAACTATTGTATAGTATAAACCTAAGAAATGTTTCAATTTTAAATATATTATTGTGAAAATGATACCACAACAAAGCTATGCTAAACTTTTTCTAAGGAAGCCAGCTGGGTCGTTAGTCAATTTAGCAAAGCTTTTTAAAATTGCAATATTTGCAATGCTTATATTTAACTATTAGAGTAGGTGTGATAAAACTGATAAAATCGGGTTTTTGAATTTAAACTTTTAATAAGCATTTGATAGCTACATAATCGATTAGTATTGTTGTACTTACTTTGTTTAATTACAATACAACAACCAGGATACTAGCGAGGGGACAAATATGGTTTTTTGTGTACTTTTTTTTTTTCATTTCTGTACACCACAAGTTCTTTTTCAGTTATTTAGCATTCAAACTTCTCAGGTTCAAGCACTGACATCTCTTTGGTTTTAACTACTTCTTATCACTGTCCTCATTTCATAAAATAACTTGCCTAGGTTTTTTGAACATCCTATGTACATCTATGACAAAGTCACCCAAATATAAACAGCGTCTACTGTTTCTTCAGGCTATGATGAAAATCAATGACCTAATATTTAGTCGAAGATAGAAATTTGCAAGTAATATTGAATTTTGGATGAAAGCAAACGTTATATGAGTCTCCACTTTACGATTAATACCAAAAGGTTGAATTTATCCAATAAAAAAAGCAGTCAAACTCACATGGATACAATTAAATATACAATAACGATAGGTATATAGTACCTCTATGTAGACGATGTAGATTTGAGCAGTTTGTAGAGCTTGAACATGTTTAGTATTGAAGTTTGGATGCATAAATAATTGACTAAGAAACTTGTGAAAATGAAACTACGGCGAAGCTATGTCAAAATTGTTCCAATGAAGTGTGAAAGGAATCGTTAGTTAATTTAATCAAGAATCTCAAAATCAGATAATTTGGGTCTTTTTGAATTGTATTCAACCAATAAAATTGGTTTCTGGTAAAAATTGTACAGTTTAAATAGTTCCGATGATAATTTTCTAAATTTAGATTGTTGACCTTGGCCTTGCTTGCATAAAGTCTAAGACCAAGAAAGCAAAAATCCCATATAAACTGTGTTTTGTTTTTGAAAACTTACTTTAGAGGACTACATCAACCAATATCCACGAAGGATATCCAAGAATTTGGGAATAATCAATACTATTCTGTATTCATGTCAACACAATTAAAGTTATTTAAAAGTTCCTCCAAAGTTAGGCTATTATAGTTTGATAGAATTAACCCCGAAAATCAAAGAAGGAAAGGTCTTTTATTACTTACTACAACAATTACAACTCCTTCTCAGGTTTTATGACGGCAGAAAATCACTCGAGCTACAAATACTGTATTGGGTAAATTGATAGCTCCTTTGCCTAGTTCTTCCAATGATTATGTTCAGATAATTCCTTGGTATTACATATTATTATATTTTACCCCTTCTCGAGTCATCGAGAAGCAAAAATATTACCCTGCCACGGTATATTTAACATAAAAGAATCAAAAATTATTGAAAGTTGGTTTGAATTAACACAATAAAGGTTCTACGGTGATCTCTTTGATGAATGGATATAATGCACTGAAGCAAACAACAAAAATTTATTATAGGAAACTCCGACCACCGAATTAATGTACAACCAAATTATGGATCTAGATGGGAAACCAATTTTAAATTTATCATTGCAAAGCCAATTAAAAAACAATTTTTTAGAGATGCTAACACCATAATTTCCAATTCATTATCATATATGTATGGTATTGCCACGGTCGATTGCAAATGATATTGGAAAGCCCAATAGAACAATCCTGGCAACATTGAGGAATTACACCGTTTTCAACTAGGGCACAGACTATATCTCCATTATCCAACAAGTTGTTTTGATTCAGCTTTCCCTAATCGAAGTCACGAATGTATTTATTTTGCGCAGAAGATGAAAGAAATTTCACTCATATTTATGATTCATGTCTGGCAGTATATTGCCAATTTGGATTCATGGTAATAACCCTCATTTACAATTAGACACATAGTGGCCAATCATAATATTTTCAAATCAGTTGTTACAACTATCGATCGTTACCTGTTCATTTGGAAACAACGACAAAATAAATCTCAATTAGTTACAGCAATTAGTTGTCAGATGACATACTTCATTCACATGGCAATTTAACATTTCAAACCTGATAGACAATTATTTATCAACGTGTTTTACATCTTAGGCAACTTGAGTTTTGTACTAGTATTATGAGGCTAGAAAAACACAAGAAATTCAGGTATCACTTCAGATGCTAGGATTTTTGATATAAACATGTAGTTTATAGAGTTTTCACCTAATATATCCCATTAAATTGCCAATATGTATAAATGGAATGCTCTCTTTGTTTTGAATCTTGTTTTTTATCTAGAAAATGAGTCCAACACATATAATTTACATAGTTCTCAATAATTGACAAATAAGCCTATCGTTCTATAGCAAGTTTAACAGTAAAATCAATCCTATGATTTACCTAAACTATGTTTGAATAGCCTATTTATCAAAAACTTTTACCAGCTGAAAGCAACAAACAACGTTGGTTAAAAACTCATTCACAAGCTGCTTTAGCTATATAGTGTTGATGATAATGAAACACTTATAAGAAAGATAATTACTGAATAGAGAGATAAAAGAGAATTACTGAATAGAGAGATAAAAGAGAATTACTGAATAGAGTTATAAAAGAGAATTACTGAATAGAGTTATAAAAGAGAGTTAATGAGTAAATGAAATAACTATAAATAGAGATGAAAGTACTGTGTTAAATAAATAACGATTATTGTATTTTATAATATGTCTACCACAGAAGAATCCAATATTACTACTCCTAATCCTAACTCTCAACATATAGATGTGAAGTTGCGTAAGAAATAGAAGATAATTGTGTATTTATAATTGCAAATCATACGCAATTTGATAAATTTGAATCTTGTGCTTGCATTCAAATGTAGATCTATTCACTGTGCTTGATGGCGGCAAAACACAAGGTAATAGCGCTAAGAGGACAAAAGTCATTTTTTTTGTGTAAAATTTTTTTGCCTTTATGCCACAAGTTCTTCCTCAGCTATTTTGCATTCAAACTTCACAGGTTCAAGCAGTAAGGCTTCAAACACTACCGAAAACCTCTGTCAGTTTTCTAAAGCTTCAAATATTTCTGATAACAGCTGTTATTTCATAATACAGTTACCTTTTTTTTAAACTTAATCTATTATGACGCCCAAAAAATAAACAGGACCTACTGATTCTTCAAGCAGTTTCTAGTGTACTGTTTGAAAATAGTCAAGTAGCTATCCAAATTTGGATAATACATTACATTGTCAACGATGCTAGTATGAACATTTCACAGTTAATGCAAAAACTACAATTTCATACTATCAAAAAAAATCCAAGAGGGAACAGATACAATTGAATACACAATAACGATAGGTATATAGTACCTCTATGTAGACGATGTAGATTTGAGCAGTTTGTAGAGCTTGAACATGTTTAGTATTGAAGTTTGGATGCATAAATAACTGACTAAGGAACTTGTGAAAACGAAACTACGGCGAAGCTATGTTAAAATTTCTGCAAAAGAAGTGAATAAAATCGTTAGTGAATTTTGCAAAACACATTAAAATAGCATTATTGGGGTCATTTTAGATTGTATTCGACGATTAGAACAATACTTCGTATTGAAATAGTTAATTCAAGTCAATTAACCACGGTGAAACTGGGTTTCGAATGATTGGAGGCTTTCGGAATATACCCTACAATGTATATAAGGGTTCGGATTATTGGAGACATTTGAAATTTACCCACAGATTAAAAGAGTAAAAGAAACGGTTGATTGGAGGCTTCCATGGTCTTCTTTTACTCAAAAATATCAAAAGAGACGAATGATTGAAGGTAGTGGTAGATTTTACAATGATATGAAGCGGATGCTTTGGTACCATTTGTGGATTGATATATTAATCTCATAAAGGAATGATCGGAGGCATTCATGGATTTTAAGGGTATTGATCCAATATGAGTATTTAGGTTATCTAATTAAATTAGATAAGATTCCTATTAGAGATATACACTGTTTATCAGTTGTTATCAATGGTAAAAGATCATTTATATAGGCATCATTGCTTTACATGATGTCAGAAAGAGTTCTGAGTTGAAAAACATGAGTTTAGAAGTATTTCAACGTTTTATTATTCAATGATGGGATATTTTTAATACTTTGCGTGTCACTTGAGAGTGCTTTGGTTAGTGCACTTGATATTAGAAATGAATTAAAAGATGTAAAATTCAATTGTCTACCTAACTAGCATTAAGGGGGGATGTTGAAGTATTAATGTAAGTTGGTTTGACGATTCGAGATTGGGGGTAGTGCACACACTTGTAAAGTTAGTGTGGTGGTTGTTAAAAACCTGAACAGAAACAGGGATATTCAAAAGGAACAAAAAGTCTAGGAATGAAGTAATGTCTCAAATCAATATGCTTAGTACGTTGATGTTGTGTTGGGTGTTCGGATAATTTAATAGCTGATTGATTATCGTCTTGGACAACAATAGGTAATTCAATTTGTAGATCTGTTTCATTTAATATATTTACTAGCCATTTAGTTTCTTTCACAACTTCACCGATTCCAACATATTCTGCCTAAGTACTCCGAAATGTCACCATTGGTAGTTTCTTACTTCTCCATGAGATAGCTGCATCTCCTGGTTTAATTAGATAACCAGCGATACTTCGTCTGTCATCTTTTGAAGTTGCCCAATCTGCATCAACAAAGCATTCTATCGAGTGTTCACCAGTATACTTTATTCCAAGACTTTTTGTTCCTTTTAAATATCTCATTACATGTTTTGCAGCAATTAGATGTCTTTCTTCTGGCTCATGAAGGTGTCTTGATAATAAGAAAAATTCTAATTAAGGAATTACATGGTAAGTATATAGTGGAAAGTTGCCATTAGAGTTTAACATAATATAAAGTTATTTATAGTAGTAGATACAACATTACAGTAGTATCTAATATTAGTTTCAATACTTTGGTAACAAATGTAGAAGACTTGCCCAATTTACTTTATATGTCACAAACAAACTTAAAAATGAGTGGTGTCTATTATATAATAATCTCTTGTTGACAAGTTTATAAGGCAAGTTAGTTAATGAAAGAGAAAGTTGCCGCTAGTGAAATGCAGCTTAACCAAAAGAGGAAAGCGAGGTGGGCATTATAGGTAGAAAAGGAAAAAGACGTCCATGCGAGAGTTATATAGATTATTAACGAAGATAAGTTTATTTCTGTACAATGATATTGACAATATTTAATTATAACTTTAACAAGTTATTTACTTATTACTTTATCATTCTTGACAACAACTAATGGTATTTTTTTTTCGTACATTCAGGGTTCAAAACTAGATAAAATATAATTCTATGTAGAAAAACACCGGCACCTTATGGTGGTTTTATGAATTGTTGTTCAGT